>JAOTQJ010198092.1:0-20415 GCA_025642045.1 Solanum sejunctum | reverse complement strand
CCCTGTCCCGTCTTATGATCCAGTTTGTGTGTCTAGAGGTCTGTGGATACATGTGGGTGTGGGAACTGTGTTGGTGTAATATCGTTTGTATGATATGTCTGCTGGGCGGTTCTACCGCAGCGGTGACCTTGTTGGCCCGCATATGTATTTATATATTTATATAGTAATGTTTGTTATTGCTGGGTTTGCCGTTTGCAGGTAAGGCTAGTCAGGAAAACAGAGGAAACTTTACCGAAATTTTGAGAAATTCCTTAGTTATTGTGATTGGAAATCCAGTTTAATGTATGTCTGGGTGCCCGACCGGCACTAATCACGGCCCCGGGATTGGGTCGTGATAGCAACACCAGAGTGACATTAGTACGTAGAATATACGATAAGTAAACGGGCCAAAAGTAAGCGAAACAACATAATAACATGGAACAACATTAGCTCATCAGGTACTCATTTTTTTCTCAAAGTTAGGAATATATACTATCATATTAACATCCGTCAAGACTCATACCACTATATTAATATCTGAGTACTATCAAGAGGAAACCTATATGAGAGTTTCTCAGACCTACACCCATCACCTATGAGCTGGTGATGGCACAACGAACCGATGTCATTGCCCCATCCGCTTAATACCTTGCCGGGCTAGAAGGCATACATTATTAGATCC
The DNA here is from genome assembly GCA_025642045.1 of Solanum sejunctum. Classification (NCBI taxonomy): domain Eukaryota; kingdom Viridiplantae; phylum Streptophyta; class Magnoliopsida; order Solanales; family Solanaceae; genus Solanum; species Solanum sejunctum. The sequence continues at coordinate 19,754 of JAOTQJ010198092.1, read as the reverse complement.
TCAATAGAAATTACATAAAGTCCTCTTTTGGAATTGAGGAAACATCTGTTGCTTATAGTCAATCTCACCTACGCTGGCCACGTAGTTATGAGTGTGAGTAGGACTCATGCTTACCCATTTTGGTACTCGATACTTCTCCCATAGACTCAACATGCTCATAAAAGTTACTCCCTTCGTTTTATATTAAGTGAATTGTTGGGTCATTTCACACATATTAAGAAAAAGAAACAAAGACACAAGTGAAACCTGGCAAGAATTTGACTTGAAATCTTCAACTCCTCGCTCTACTCTCTTCTCTCTTCTCTTTCAACCCCAGATCTTTTCTAGAGACTTAGAATGGCTTAAGAATGGGTTAAAATGACCTATTTTGGTCATATATTAAGTCTAGGAGGGCTTTGGAAAGTCTAGGATGCCCCTCACCAAAACCAAAAAAAAAGATAAGTTTCGAGATGCGGGGTCCGCGATGCGACCATGTATTTTTTGATATTTTTCATTGAAAATCCTTCGAAATCTCATAGAAAATATTTGGAATAAAAACTAAGTGTTGGTCCGTGATGGGTCTGCATCGCGGACCTATCACACATCTTCACTAGTTCGCATTTTATTATAAAAAATTATTTTTCGACCAGATTGCTCTAAAATCGGGTCGAGATCATTTTTCCACTCAATTTCTCACGTTGATTTGCATATCCAGTTTCAGATTTGCAAAAGGAGCATGGAAAGACGCGTTACACGCACGTCTCCATTTTAAGGGTATTTTGGTAAATCTCGTAGGGTGTTACATGTTACCTCTTGTGAAGAAAAATTTACAAAGAGTAGATTACAAAAGGAACCATGAACTCGAACCCTAGAGGCAAACCTCAAATTTCGTCTTTTGTTTTCTCTAGTTGTGTTCTTTTGAGATATTTTCCTTATGTGTTTTTTTTTTGTAGAGCCGTGTGTATGATTTCTTGATTTTGCTTTGGTTTCTGTGTGTGTTTGGTGTTTTCTTTCTGTGTGTGTTTTGTTGTGTATAATGTTGTGTGTATGAATGTATGTGTGAAAAAATGGAGTGTTGTGTGTGTTGCTGCGTTGGTGTGTAGATGGAGAATGTGAGGGAGTGTGATGTAGTAATGTGTGTAGTGTAGTGGGGAGGTAGTTTGGTGGAAGTTTTCGTTCTTTTTTTTTTATAGTTCTTTTATACATACATGACAGACACATAAATAAAATAATTATAAAAAAGAAATATATACAAGGATGAAAAAATTATTTAATTTTTAAACCAAGATAATAGGAAAAGTTAAATAGCTAATCTAAAATTATAAATTGAAAATTCAAGATTATTCATTAAAACCTCAACTAAAAAGATATATATTTTTTCATTAATTTTTAAAATAAACTAAAACAAACTTATTGTAAAATGAGACTCTACTTTTTTTATGATTTTCAAACTATTTAAGAAAACCTACTAATATAGGATAAAAATAAAATAAAATTAAAATTAAAATTTAACATTTAAAAAAAGAATCAATTTAGCTCTAAATATATACTATATATATACACACAATAATAATAAAAGGGTATCAAAATCATAGGTTCGATAAAAAATTACATGTCTACAACTTGCCCTAACAAAAAAAAATATTTGCACAGAGGACACCCAAAAAGAAAAATCCCAAAAAGTGTCAAAAGAAGAGAGATAGAGTTTGAGATTTGTTTTCGCGGTTCGAGTTCATGCCTCCTATTGTACTCTACTTTTGGTAATTATTCTTCACAAGAGGTAATACTTATCTTTCTTGTTCAATTTAATATGATTACAATACATTAAAGTTGTCATATTTCATATGTGTTTGACTCATTACTACTCTTTGACACTGTAATATGAATTATGTTCAAATCTTTCATATCAACTTTTCGTTTAGATATTTTATACTGTTAAATTTTGTGCAAAATTATTATAATGATCTGTAATTTATTTCACATTTGAACAACACATAATTTGTTTCATGTTTAAGTAAATTTATTGTCTAAGTTTCTATTGTTATTTCATATTTTAATCTTTATGATAACATGTGAATGATGAATATAATTGACGGCTCTTGCAAATATGTTGTTTTATGACTTCGAGAACTACTAAGGCTTGTAGCATTCGGACACAAGTTATGGTTCGCCAAATCACACCACGAAAGGAGTAAAAGTTAGTCGTGGGGTAATTTAAGATCTTATTGCGAAAAGGAAAAAAAATTAGAAAGGATAATCTCAAATTTACAAGAGGCGAATAAATGTCCTTGTTGTTAGACGAGCATAGGTTTCATTTTCTAAAATATAAATTTATCAAAAAATAATATTTTATTAATAATAATAAAAATAAAAATATTTTCTCCATAAAGAATGTGATTGCACATCTTTGTGGAGACACTAATTTTTTTTCTCAAGGATGCAGTGACTCACCATGACCCAAATGAGTTTAATAATCAATTTTTTCTTTAATCCAGATTAAAATTTGATTACAAAGAATTATTAAACTGTAGAAAAGACAACATGCTTCTAACGTCTACACGAAGAATGCGGTGATGCATCTAAGTTGAGACTAATAAAATCAATACAGAAAATGAACAAATTAACGTTCATAGACACAATTTATTTCAAAAAATAATTTAAGACAACTATAGGTTGATAAAAACAACCGTGCTAGAACCAGAGGACTGGAGTGTACCTAGCACCTTCCCCTCGGTAAACATAATTTCTTACATGGTCTTTGTGATCGCAAACATAAAAATAAAGAGTGAACTTTCTTTTGATTAGGGATTTAAATAAGGTGACTTGGAATACCAAAACTCAATTCAAAGTGGCGACTCTGAATAACAAATATAATCTCTTTTCAAAATGTCACTTTAATTAGAAAAACTCTATTTTTCAAAAAACTCAAAACCTCATGTAGGGAAAAAATAGGGGTGTGACAGATTGGCGACTCCACTAGGGATAACCAGAGTTCGAGCTTTGTTATATTGATTATACTTCCTTTAATTATTTAGATCTATAGTGTTGATTGACTCAAGGTGGTATTTGCTCACTTTTGTTGTAATGCTATTGTTGAATGACTTATAAATTGTCTTCTCTTGCACACCCTCTTTGAGTCTCTGAAATCATAAGGTAGCCAGGAATGCAATTATGCATCTTACTTTTTGTTGAGATAAAGCTGGAGTGTCTTGGCACCCAGTGAAGGATTATTAGTTGCACATGTTAGGCAGGGTTGGACCAGCAACAAAGTCGAAATACCGCTGCAATCGATAAATTGCCCCTCCCTGGCTCGACTGTCCGTTTGAGTAAGCCAGTCTAGACACCACCTCCATGAGGACTTCAAACTTAGTTGAACAAGCCTCAGACAACGATTATCCTCTTAGGATACATTTATTTGCATTATCTGCATTTGACTTTTTTATGACTAAACATAGGTTTTGCGTTCATATGGAACATGAACCATCTTTTAGACCAACATGTTCATGACTAGGTATTACTTGTTACAACATACAGTAATTAGAAAACTATTTGAATGTTCTCATTAAATATTTTCTTTTTTTTTTGGGTCAAATATCAAATAGTTCAGTCCTCACATATTTGCAACAAGATGTCCCAAATAAAAATATGTTCTTCAAAAAGTCAAACACATTTACGTAAAGATGGTAGAACTACGCACACCTGATTCTCATCCTGATGAGATACGTAGGCAACCCTTCTTGGGTTCGGTGATCTTTATTGATAAAATTGTAAACAAAAAATATTTCTTATTAAATGTAAAAAGAAAATACAAACTTTTTTCCTATTCATAAAAGCAAAAGAAAGAATCTATTTCTTATAGAAAAAAATAAACATGAACATTTCTTTGATTTTAGAACTATGTACACCTGATTCTTACCTTGATGAGATGCGCAGGCAACCCTCCTCAGGTTCGATGATTCTTATTTTAAATAGCAATAATAACAATTCTTTATCCAAAATGATTTTATTCTTATTTAAGAAAAAAAGATCCTTATTTAAGAAATTAAAAAAGAAAGATCTTATTTCTTTGTGTAAAAAAGAAAAAAAAATTCATTCTTATTCAAAAAAAAAAAATCATCCCTCTTTCAAAATAGTCACTTTGATTAGAAAAACTCTATTTTTCAAATTCCACGGGGAAAGTAGGGGTGTGACAGAAATGGGAGATAATCAATATTGATTTCACTACCGATCTACCGCGATCCCGAAAGCAACATGATTCAATATGATGATTGTGTATAGGATGATCAAATCAACTCACGTTTTTGTAGTCAAGACGATTAACACTGCGGAAGAGTATGCCAAGTTATACATTTGTGAGATTGTAAGGTTGCATAGAGTTCCCTTGTCCATCATCTTAGACAGAGGATCTCAATTCACCTCCCAATTTTGGAGATCCCTTCAGAAGGGATTGGGTACCTAGGTAAATCTGAGTACAACCATCCACCCTTAGACAGATGGTCAAGCAGCGCACCTTTCGACTTTGGAGGACATGTTAAGGGCTTGCATCCTCCACTTCAAAGGGAATTAGGACGACCACTTGCCATTAATTGAATTTGCGTATAATAATAGTTATCATTCAAGTATCCAAATGGCCCCTTATGAAGCTTTGTATAGGAGAAGATGTAGATCACTGATTCGGTGGTTTGAGGTTGAGAAAGCTGAGTTGATTGGACCTGACCTTGTCCACCGGTCTATGGAGAAGGTAAAGGTTATTAAGGAGAGGATGAAGACTGGCCAGAGCCACCGCCAAAAGTCTTACACTGATGTGAGAAGAAGGGACTTGGAATTTAAAGTAGATGAGTGAGCATACTTGAAAGTGTCACCTATAAAGGGTGTCATGAGGTTTGGGAAGAATGAAAAGTTGAGTCCTCTCTATATCAGAACCTATCAAATTGTGAAGAGGATTGGGAAGGTTGCTTGTGAATTAGAATTGTCTTTCGAGTTAGACAAGATTCATTTGGTGTTCCACGTTTTGATGCTGAAGAAGTGCTTGGGAGATCCTACTTTGGTGATCCCTGTTGAGAGTACTGGAGTAAAGGATAGCCTATCCTATGAGGAGATTCCAATCCAAATCCTTGATCATCAAGTTCGTAAGTTGAGGAACAAAAAGATAGCCTCCGTCAAAGTCCTATGGAGGAACCAATTTGTTGAGAAAGCTACGTGGGAAGCTGAGGAAGCTATGAGGACATCAATTCTGCCATTATGTAATTAAAATATTACTCCCTCTGTTTCAAAGAGAATGAAATCTTTTTTTTGCAACATTTTGATTTTTGTTTTTCACATAGCATGTTTAAAATTATAGGATTAAAAGGTATTTTTATACACTTGACATAATTTTTTAATTTAGGACCATAAGATTGAAAAGTTTATTTTTTTTAAAGTTGATATCAAATCAATGCAGATCATTCTTTTTCAAAAAGGAGGAAGGGAGTACGTAGTTAATTATGTTGAGAAGGTACATACTTGATTTGCAGCTGCCTTATATTCCTCCCAACCAATCCTGCATTGAAGATATTGTTTGCGCATTAGATGAACGTTGATACTCAAAAACAGAACGTTTGTTTCTACTTACTTTGATAATGAGGTCGATATGGTCGCATCCTTCAATCTCTTCGACTTCTTAATTTTCACGGTTGACGCCTTCACAGATTCGCTTGCACGCCCAATCAACTGAATCAGTTTCAGGTTTGAAATATCCACAAAGCTAAGTGGGATCTTCTCGAGCTTGTAACACCCTTCTATAACAAGTGTTTCAAGCAGGGGAAGGATTCCTCCGATGCATCCCACGAGATCTCCAAGACACCACTCTATTGTTAATGGATAGAAAGACCCTTCATCTCCTAATTGGAGATACTCCAGGCTTGGTAGTCCTGCAATGAAGAAAACCATCATTTCTATATGACATGCTTCTATTATCAACTTCTTTAAATTTGAAGGCAACCGAATATTGGATAGAAATAGGCGCTGCCGAAAGAAAGAACTAAGTTATTGAAGTTGGGTAAGACCCTCCAATTCGAGACTTATCACTGGAGAATCCTCATTGCACCAAACAGAAATGTTAAGTTCTCGAAGGTTAGGACACCTCTGTAATAGCACATCCACCTTATCACTAGGAAAGTTAACATGCCTTAATATCCTCAAATTGTCAAATTTAGAGGATCCTTCAAACATCCCATGCTTATCCTCTTCAAAATAAAATTCAACCCGATTAAAATCAACATGCCTTAATTTTTTCATTTTCCAAAAGATCGCTGGTAATGTTGTAGAACCCTCCACAATTAAAGTTTCAAGGTGGGGTAGATGTGGTTTTGGATGAAAATGGAAGTACATTATGGAAGCAAAGAGGTACTTCAGGTGAATTAATGGTTTCAGTATACCTAATGAAAAATGGGACACATAATGAGAACTCAAATCCAAAACCTTAAGAAGTCTCGCTACACCAACTTGATGGATGGTAAAACAATAAGCAAAATCTTCATTGTACATTATCAGTGACCTCAAGTGTTGGTGGAAAGGCTTTAGAGTTTTGGAGCCCGAAGATGCAAACTTGGATTGCTCTTTACTGAAACTAAACCTCACTCGATGTTCCTTTCAATTCAAAGGCCGAAACTGGATAGCATGTCCCTTCACTGCCAGCATAAAATTTTCTTCTCTACTCTTCTCCAAGCAAAAGTGAAGCACCACATCATGAACCTGACAGGTTTCGACTTTTTCATTATAACTTCTCTTTGAAACCATTACCATGTTACTGCTAATGGGATCCATCAAGAAACCTTCAGCTACCTCTTCCATTAATCTCTCAGATTCAATGTTCTGCACGAACCCTTCGCGATCCATAGACTCATCAATTTAGACACTGAAATTTTTGCATCCTCCTGAAATATCCCCATATAAAGCAGGCAAGGCTTTAAATAATCAGGTAAATTATCATAACTTAATTGAATAGTCGAAAGACTATATTATTCAGACTCACGATTAAGATAGTCAAATAGAGCATCTTTAACCTCATGCCACCAAGAGGCTTCCATTTTATTCTTTTTGATAATTCCAGCCACCAAGATAACCACCGGCGGCAGTTCTTTGCATTTTTTTGCAACTGCTAGACTCACAACTTGTAGTTTAGGTGAGCAAACTTCCTATTGAAACACTTTTTTCTGCAACAATTTGCAACTCTCTTCTGGTGTGAGGAATGGAAGACAATAAGGATCAGTATGAAACATCACTTGCTTACCCACATTCTCAGTCGAGTTGTTACTAATATTCTGCTTCCATTATTATCATCCAATACAATGAGATATCTCTTTCCCATTAGTCTTTTCCTCAACATGTCAGCAAGTTCGCAAATCTCACCTTCCTTGTTCTTGGAACCGGTAACTTGACTGAAGATCTCTTGTAACAGCTCTCTCCGGTTATATGTTTGAGAAATGATGCTCCATGCTCTAACATCAAAGCGAGAAACAAGGATGTCATTATTGTACACCTTTCTCGCAATAGTCATTTTCCCTTGTCCCCCTATGCCTACAATTGGGATGATATCTAGCTCCCTTGTCCCTCTAGTCAGATAGTCAATCAGTTTTTCTGCTTCATTCTCAAAACCCACTATCTCTTCATTGTTCACAGGATTGCTATGTTGAATTGGCAGATGCTTTGATGATTCTACCATGGAGAAGGGCTTAAGAGGAAGGTTCTCAAGCCTCATCTCCATCACCTTCTCACAAATATGCTTGATCTCTTTTACGATTGTAGGAAGTGAGCAAAACATATGCCAATGGACATTATATTGAACAAGGACAGAATCGATGGATAGTTCAGCTTCATATGCCAAATTGATAGTACGCCTCTGAAGATCATGAAGAATTTCATCATGATTATGCTGCACCTCCATGACATATCTCAAAACAAATGAAAACTCTTTCTCTAAAATAGATGTAAGAGATGATAACTCTTTCTCGAAAATGGGTGTAAGAGATGAAAGCTCTTTCTCTGAAAAACCAATATTAGACTTCATCATGAAATCTAAATCTGATTCGAATTTGGGCATCTCATTCAATTTCCTTAAAAGAGAATCCAGAAAGCTTAATCCACCAACAGTGGGGAACTGAGATAGAGTTCTGAACTTCAAGGATTTGTAGTACGTCTCCATTTGTTCCTTTAGATTTTAGTTTTCTCCAATATCTGTATCGAGCAAAGACTTACTTTGCTGGAGTCATCTTTAAAGCTAGGAAGAAGCTTTTGAACTACATATAGAACATCACCCACTATAGCTCCAACCTTTACCATGACTTCATTCAACTTTTTACCGTCAGAAAAATAATATGACACATCAGCATTAAGGAAAACCAACAAGAACTCTATTGCCACACATTAGTTTGGGCAGAGTTATTATTAGGAAAGTTCTCAAGCTTTTTATTTTTGAGATACATCAACAGAATGTGGAGACTATGCAAAAATCCTTTTGATAACTTTTTGTCCTTGAAAGTTCTTAACTGAGAAGCCTTCAGTTCGCCAAGAAAAATCTTCTTCATTTCGAGATCCACTAGCACAATCAGGCATAACAGGTATTGAGGCTTACTCAAGATATCAAATATATTTGTACAATCTTCACCCTCCTCTGTCTTTATATCATTTCTGTTAGCAGGAAAATAAAGACAATATTGTGCTACATTGTCAGCCATGAACTGAATTCGCGTCTCCAGGCCTTCCAACTTCTCATGATCGACGTGACCATTTACCTCTGAGACATATAAGTATCTCAAAAACTTTATTTTCTTTGGACTATTTTTAGCTGCTTTATGAATTGATTCATCTCAGGGGTTTCTTCACCTGTCAAAGCCTGGTCAGATATTTCCTTTTTCAGACTCATCCGTACATCATGTAGATTCTTGCCAACACAATCCATATATTCCGACAGACAGGAGTCTTTCAACTCGTAATCGTACCTTATGACGGTATTGCCTTCATGAATAAATTCCAACAACTGTGATTCTAGCCTTTCCAAATTAATGTTACTTTTGCGTTCATCAAAAACTGAGCGAACCTTTTTCACCATCCATTTGGCCTTCGTTCTTGTTATGTCTAAGAAATTAGGCAAAAGAAGATGATTGTACTTGCAAAGGTTCTAATTAATCTCATCTGCATTTCAAGATTATCAATGTTGACATGACTTGATTCACCACCTCCACTCTTGATCCTTGTGAGGTAATCTAACACATCATCAATGTCATTTTGAGACATCTTTCGTAGAAATTTCTGCAAGTTACCAACTCTTCAAATATTAGTGTGCATGTGTTGCACATGTGCATTACATTAGACCATCACTCAATATAAAATTTATACAAAAGAATAAATCATTAAAATATAGCAATTGACTTTAAACAAGATATCATATGTTTTTTTTTTAAATTTCAACAATAAAAAATAAAATTCAATTAGGCCTTTTTTGTAAATTACTACAACATAGTAGATCATAATTCCTTTGTTAAAAAGTGTAATAACACGTTAAGCATTGGCTTGTTTTGTTCTCTGTTGAAAATATTTATATGATCAATAAGACCAATTAAATTATTTAAAAAGAACTGATCATCTCCCATGTACATTAATTTCTTTTATATTATTGGGAAAAAAATCTCAATTTACAGAAGCTCATAATATTTTTCTCCAAAAACTAAATGACCAAAATATAAATTATTTATTTTTGCAATATTTTCATCAATGTAGAATTCTAAATAAGTACTAACTGTGGAGAGTGAAATTTTATTGATTTAAGTTGATTTACAAGTGAAGCCAAACTTGTTATTTTGTCTTATGATCAAAAGAGAATATAATTATAACTAAAATTAAAAGCAGATTAATTCCATAAAAAGGAAAAAAATCAATACTAACCAAGAAAGTAAAATTTTACTCCCAGAGGTTTGCGGTGGAACAGTCATACTCGGCCTCTTTCCTTAATCAAAAGTTTCGAATTCAGATTCGAATAATGATATCTTTTGGAAGGTGAAATTAGAAAAGAAGTTTTAATTGAAGTGAAATGGAAGAAGGTTTGAAGGAAGAAGGAAGGCTTATATTATCTTCAAGAGCAGATGAATTGTACTAAAATAATATTAGCTTTGGGTGGTAGCTGTAAAGTGACTCAATAATGTAGCTTAAAGTTATCTTTATCTGATTAAATTAGAATATAAGAAACGATTAGCTACTAAATTAGAAAGTGAATCATGTTGTCCTCTGGAAATATCTCCATATAAAAGATAATGGGTGCGTAATAAAAAATTTATTATTTTAGGAGATACTTAAATATATGATAATTAGTAATATTACGTATCTTATCATATTTTAGAATTTAAAAACATATATTTTCTTGTTTTAAATATAAATATTTGAGATACGCCAATAGCTAAATACATTATATGTGTATCTATTTATAGAGCATAACAAGATTACTCAAGTGGCTAAGTAAACCGGTCCTTCAAGAATTTGTAACATAATAATTTATAATTTAGTAATCTCATAGTGTAATAAACAAATTTTAATATATTCCAATTCTTTATAAATTTATAAAAATTCCTTAAAATAACATTATGCGGATACACTGTTATGAACGAGATTCATGTGTGATTCATATGTCATGATTCATTGTTATCAATTTCAATTACAATTTAAACAGAAGGTAGATTTTAATCTCTAAGAATTAGCTAAACAGATTATAACCAAATCCTAAACAAAAAGGAAATAATACGTTTCAAAAATTCCAGTTCTTCAAGTTGTAATGAACATAAATACATACTATAAACACGAATCATGAGCCAAAACATGTCGAATGTGTCAATTATGTCGAGACATTCTGGGATTTAGGAAGACAAGCAATCTGATTCACTTTATCACATAGTTATAGTAAAGTTGTATAACCATGAATCTATCAAAATGATTTATCGCAAGAAAAAATAATTTAACACATAGCTGATTCAATTATCCAAATAACTATAATTGGAGTATAATCATGAATCATGTAATAAGATACACTACATGAAAAAATAAATCTATCTCAGACCTGGTTCAAAGAATCAAATTGCTATAGTAAGTGTATGACATGAATCATGTATTAGTAATGTATCTAGCTTAGTGTGTTTGAATTACTGCAACTATATTTATTTTTCTCAAAATCATATACAATGGATTACCTAACATTTTTAATATTTATACTTGATATATCACGTATATAGATACATTGTAATATAAAATTTCTTCAGCATATTAATTAATATATCACAATATATAATGCCACCTGATACATAAGCTGGCCAAACTTTAACTAGTGATACTTGATTTGTGCAAAGATAGAAAAATTACATTAATTTTTGAAAACAAAAATATAAATAAGTCATATGAGTACTAAACAAAAATAACATAAGATTCATTACTGAAACTACTGGAAACTATCTAATTAATTTTAACTAAGTCATATGCTGCAGGTGCTTAATTCTTTGCGTTAGTCCTTTGATTTTTTGGGTCGTCGTTTTTGCTGGCATATCCTTCAGTTGACTTTGACAACTATATCTCCAAATTAGTTCAACGTATATTGTTCGTAGAAACCCCGAGTCAAAAACACCTCTGGAATTTTCGTTTCATCATCGAGATACTTAGCAAAAATGGCAATATCTAATCCACAGTCCCTAAACTAAGAATGTATGTAAATTTAAAACAAAGAGATAGAGTAATTTCAACAAATAAAAGGTATGATACAACACTTTCAACCCACACATGACTAAGTTTTATGTCCCAATGGGTCACCATGTTTAGTGAATCACCATAAAAATTTATAAACAACTCTCAAATGTAAAAACATACATGATACATACTACACACAGTAAATTACTATATTTTCTAAATTAAACAACCCAATGAATCACCAAGTTAACCTATGCATACCCAATGAATGTCATGCCCCAGGAGGGTACCTTAGACGTGGCCGACTGTGACACCCAGTGAAAAGACCAAAATACTTATAGAATTGACCATGCGTGTAATGCATTTTCTCATGCTCCGTTCACAAATTCGAGCTTGAATTTGTGATCAGCTCAAAAAACTGAGTAGAAAAGTGATCTAGACTCGATTTTAGAGCAACCGAGACGAATTAAAATTTTTGCTAATTTTTTCGGACAATGAGGTTTCCGCGCCCATGGCGCGAGGCACCAAGGATGCGGAACCACACTTAAGTTTTTTGGTTATTTTCGATGGGAAGCAGATTTCTGGAAAACTGAAAAAAATATATAAGTTCGCGTCTGAGGTGCGACGCGAACGTGTATAAACTTTTCTGATTTTTGCTCTTTACTTAAGGGGGTAGTTCTGATCTTTCTCAACCCCCCCCCCCTTAGACTTTAGATAGTCAGTTTTCACTCAGTTTATTGATATAAATGAGTATCTCTTTTTATTAACATTAGATTAAGTTCAACGATACTCAAGCGTAGAACCAAGAACAATTAGGACATCTAAGAAATTCCTTCAATTCTCCAAGAATTCATTTCCCAGGTATATAAGGCCCTCCGAAAAAACTATTTTACGAATATTTTAGAAATTATAAATTAGTTTCATACAAGAATTGTCAGATACTAGTTGAGATCAAAGCTCAAGTATTTCTATAAAGTTCATAAATTTTCGTTCATAGTATAGATTCTTAAACACCATGATTCTTGATTTCTTTATTATTAACTTAAGATATTGCTACCAAAATTTATAACCATGGATGATCTACTGTAAATTTTACATGAGTTTCATGAATACCCATAAAGCTTATAATTTAAGTTGAGTTTAAGAATCATTTTCTTTGAACTATTTTTGCACTGTAGCTAAGTAACCCATATGTTTGAAAATATTTGAGAAAATACTAGTTTCAATCAAGGTAAAGAATTGAGATAAGAAAGTTAAATAGTTGTTGGATAAGAATCCGAAAGACCAAAGATTTTGAGAATTCATATTCTTTAAGTTATGAGCTATATAAAAATTATTTTGAGAGTAGTATTGAGCACTGATATGAGTGAGAATAGAATTAATTATGTGAACTCATAAAATATGTAGCCAGCATAGGATAGGATTATAGCAAGGTACATTCCTCATTAGCCACTAAAATGGTCTGATTTTGGGATGAATCCACTCCCCTAGTTCTTCGTCCCCTATCCGGGCAAAGTATGGTTCTAGCAGGTAGGCAAGACGTTGTATCACCATAAAGCTCATAGTTATAGTTATTGATTATAGAAACTCCCCAAGTTAAAGCAAGCTATGATTTTCATATAGATTTTTAGCATGGTTGTTTCTAGCATGTTTATTTTCAGCATACAGAGTATTTAGCACACATGTTATTCTATTTTGAGATATGCTTATGTACTTTGAAATATTGCATTATCCCAAGTTTTGTTTTGGCCATCTTACATACCGTACATTTCACGTACTGATATTCTTAGGACCTGCATTATTTTATGATGCAGATGTAGGTGACAGAGTCCCTCAACAGCCGTTTCATTGAGGACCAAACATCTTCCAGGTATTGGTGAGGCCTCTTCTCAATCTAAGGCTTGGAGTTGTTTATGTTTTCCTTTCAGCATTTATTTTCAGTTATGGCTACTTGGGGCCTATCCCAGTAGTCCTTTCAGACTATTCTAGTAGAGGTTCCATAGATTATGTGTCAGACACTTCAGTTCTGGTTGATTGATTTAATTGTTGAACTATTTGCTCTCTTCAGTTTATTCAAACAAGTTTAGTAGTTTTATATTATTTATTTAAGCCTTTCCACTAATACTTAAGTCTTTCGTTGAGTAAGTAGCCAGGTCAATTGGTTCGCTTGGGACTAACAATGGTTTTGAGTGCCAGTTATGTCTAAGGTGTAGGCTCGAGGCGTAACAAACTTGGTATCAGAGCACAGAGTTCAAGAGTCTTAGGGAGTCTATGAAATCATATCTAGTAGAGTTCGTATTATGGGTGTGAAGTGCGCCACATCTATAATGAGGAGGCTACAAGACATTAGGAATTATCACCATTAATTGTTATTCTTTGTCTCGTGCTTCAAAATTTACCTCTTTTAAGTCCCTCCTAACTCATGCGTTCACACTGTATTTTCAGATCATGCCTCCATGCGGAGCTAAAGGACCAGCAAGGGGCAGAGGGCGCCCAACCATGAGGAATGTAAACCAGCTTGGCCCAATTCCTAAGGGACCTAAAGGTGCAGTTGTACCTGTTGAGCAGCCACAGCAAGCAAACATCTCTAATGCAGAGCTATGACAGTCCATCCAGACCCTGGCTCAGGCAGTCACTACTCAGGGAGATCACCAAAGAGATGGTAGGAATGACGAGTTGGATACCGCTAGAGTCTGTGAGTTCTTGAGGATGAGCCCACCCGAATTCACGGGGTCTAATGTGAAGAATGATCCTAAAAAATTTATTAAGGAGCTTCAAAAAGTATTTTAGATTATGAATATTGGTGACACTGAGCGGATTGAGTTGGATGTCTGCCAGCTCAAGGGGGTAGCTAGACTCTGGTTTGATCAGTGGAGAGGAAGCAGGGGTAGATGGAGCGCCAGCTGTTAGTTGGGAAATATTTAAGGAGGCCATTCTAGGAAAGTACTTTCACAGAGAGATGAGGCAAGTAAAGGTGAGATAATTCCTGAATCTGACACAGGAGAAAATGGGTGTGCTGGGGTACAGCCTCAAGTGTTGTCCTATTATGCTCCAGCTATGGTGGTAGACATGCATACTAGGATGGACTTGTTCGTGTCAGGACTCTCACGGATGACTGAGAGAGAGGGAAGAAACGCTATGCTGATCGGGGACATGGACATAGCCCACTTAATGACATATGTGCAGCAGGTAGAGGAGGAAAAATGTAGGATATGAACGAGTTTTGGACTAAGAGGGACAAGATATCAAGCCAGGAGACAGGTAAGAGGGGGGCTGGAAATGAAAATCACTCGTCCTATCAGCTTAAACAGGCAGACCAGCACTTTCATCCACTAGTGCGCATATATCGAGAGTCGAGAATGAGCAGGGATCACAGCACTGCAGGTTTTCAGCCAACCAATCACAGGGTAGCATCGCTCAAGGATCGAACCGGTTATCCTACTTGCAATAAGTATGGTAGGTCTCATCCCTGAGAGTACCTTATGTGCACAAATGGTTGTTTCAAATGTGGTTAGGTAAGGCACTTCTTGAAGGATTGTCCAATGGGAAAGCAGAATATTATAGATAATAGATCAAGGTCAATCTCTTCAGCACCGTAGGGTAAGCCACCTCACAAGGACATTATAGAGGCACTATAGCAGGAGCAAGCGGGGGGTATAAACCGCTTGTATGCCATGTCCACCAGACTGGAACAGGAGAACTCACTAGATATGGTTACGGGTATGCTCATAATCTTTACCTATAATATCTATGCATTACTAGACCCAGGTTTCACATTGTCATTTGTAACCCTATATGTAGCTACGAAGTTTGGAATCAATCCAGAATGTCTTCTTGAGCCTTTCAGTGTTTCTACTTCTACTAGAGAGTCTATTCTAGCCCAAAGAATTTATAGGGGTTGTTCAGTCTCAATTTATCATAAAACTATTGTAGCTGATTTGATGGAGTCAGACATGGTAGATTTTGATGTCATCCTAGGTATGGATTGGCGACATACTGGTTATGCTTTTATAGATTGCAGAACCAGAGTAGTCTAGCTTCAGTTTCCTAATGAACCAGTCCTGGAATGGAAGGGTAGCTCAGTTTTTCCTAAGGACCAGTTTGTATCATATCTAAAAGCCAAAAAGTTAATTTCTAAAGGGTGCATATGCCACCTAGTCAGAGTTCAGGATTCTCTTGATGAGGCACCATCTCTTCAGTTTGTCCCGATTGTGAATGAGTTTCCAAAAGTTTTTTCTGAGGATCTTCTCGGGGTCCCTGTCATGACCCAAAAAATGAGCGTGATGGCAGTTGCTCAATACTATCAGAAGAAGTCTGCCTTAACCCAAAGGGATAATAAACATAATGCGCAAAAGTAATTAAATAGAGTAGATAACTAAATCTGAATATTTTCATAAACTTAAATACCACTCAAGGATTGGATGTCACGTGTACAAGCCACTAACAATACAGAAAATCAAAAAAATATAAGTTCAAACTATCTTTCATCTCGAATAGAATAAACACAGAAGAAATAAGAATAAGAGAGTAAAAGCCAGATGATAACAGCTATCTCTCTACGTCTTCTGGGAAGCCTCGGATTATCACAAAAAATACTATTCATTGTCCGGGCTCACAACCTACACAAGTGTAGAAACAAGGGGTGAGTACCAAATAAAACGTGGTATTTATCAAGTCAACTAATAAAACAAAGTAAGTCTAATAGAATACATAAATTCCTTTCGTCCTAACCGTCCACTATGACTACAACCTGCACAGAAAGTCAGTCCAGCCCAGCAACACATAATAATAAAGATAGTATTTCACAATATCAAAATTTTAAAGCACAAGATACAACTCACAAGAGATAACACATTCAATTACAAGAATATGCAATGATAAGATGAAATGCTTATGTAATAATCGCCAGCAAATGACTTGGTGCCACATCATTACTGATAATATCTCAACATCACATCATCGTCGGTAAAGAACTTGGCATAATATTATTGCTGACAAATACCTCGGCATCTTAAAAAAATTTCAAACATCATAAGTTTCCAGCAAAGACCTCGACGTCACAATATCACAAGTACATATTTCAATAACATAATTTCATCGGCAAAGACCTCGACATCATATCTTGGCTGGTAAAGACCTCAGCCCAAATGTTATCATCTTACGCATATCAATGTCCAGAACCAATGCGAATCTGCATGACATGGAATGAATGCACATGAAATGAATTCCACAAACAAATTCACTCATAATCACCAACCACGATATTATATCTCAAAAACATAGATTTCTCATCACTTAACCACATTTTTCACTTCAAGTAACACAACAACTCACATTCATATTTTTAATCACCTTATTTCTTATAATATTAAAATATTTCACGTATAACACATACGAGAAAAGATAATTTGAGAATTCTATGAGAATTACAAAGTTTTGGAAGTCCATTTGCCTAGGTCAAATCGCGATCAATCTAATACTTTGACCTTTTCTTTTTGAATGAAATCTGTAGCATCACGATCTAGTCACATAAACTATCACCATAAGTTTTCAAAACTCACAATACCCATATTACTATATGTTTAGCCTAGACCCAAAGACCCACCAATTTCGTTATTAATTTTCAAAATCTCGAGTTTAGGATTAAGTCTTAACTCCTCCAAATGATATAATCCTAATAATTATTCGTATGATACCAACCCCTAATATTATACACATATATCTATACATTCGGAGCCACATACTGTACTAATAAGTACGACGAAATGAAGAACTAAAAGCACTGGGCAGAAGGGTTGAATTAAGGAGAAACATACATAAACAAAATATATACCTAATGATTCCTTAAGAATAAAGATGATTCAGTACTATTCTAATATGAAACATTTAAACAAATCAAGACTTCCTTGTGATGAAAATAATTATTTAGTTATATTATACCTTCTCCCAAATCCTCAGGACATGCACCATCATTTCTTTGGACACATTAACATTCTTGCAAGGTCATAAGTTTCTACTAACTCTGTATCCTATAATATATATATATATATATATATATATATATATATATATATATATACACACACACACACACACATATATATATATATACACTAGTAAAGGAATGGATCACAACAACTTTCAATTGCAATAATATATTCTTACTCTATTAATGCCAAACAACTTTTGCTTCATACTTGTACGCCTCAGTTTGTTGTTTCTCCCTTCTTCTTTATTTTACTTGGCACTCATCCCTGAGCCCCTCTCTTTATATAGGTGTATATATGTTTTTAGTTGTCTTAGTTGGTAATAATTAAAAGAAAATATTATTTAAGACTTAATCATGGTGCTGACCACTAATGTTTGCCCCAAAAATATCTTACTTTCTTATCAATAGTATAATAATAATAATAATGATAATAATAATAATAATAATAATAACAAAAGTAAAGAAACACAAGAATAGTGGTTACGATGCAGTAACCATTGTCATTTTCTACCCATAAATTATATAGTCTTAGCTATCGAATAGTCCAAAATACCTACTAAATTTTTTTACGAGAAAAATATTTGAAGAAAATAATAGGACCAATTCCTAAAATAGTCTAATGGATCATTACATTATTCACCACTAAAAATCATGTTCATCCACGAACACAAGGTAAAATAAAGTACCTAAAGTTTCAAAAAGATTAGGATATTTAGCGCGCATGTCTGATTCAAGCTCCAAGGTCGCCTCTCTAATTGATCGGTTCTTCCATTGTATCTTCACGAAATTAATCTCTTTGTTTCTAACCTTGTGAACCTGTCTATCCAAAATAGCTATAGGCTCCTCCTCAAATGACAAGTCTAGATCCAACGCCATCGAATCTAATGAAAGTATATGAGACTCATCAGGTACATACTTTCGGAGCATGGAGATATGAAACCTAGGATGCATGGATGATAAGCTAGGTGGCAAGGCCAGTCTATAGGCCACCTCTCCAACTCGCTCCAAGATCTCAAATAGGCTAATGAATCGAGGGCTAAGCTTTCCCTTCTTACCGAACCACATAACACCCTTTATAGGTGACACTTGAAGCCAGATATGATCACCTACCATAAACTCTAAAGCTCCAACCCTCCTATCTGCATAACTCTTTTGTCGACACTAAGCATCCAACAACCTACCTTGAATCATACAAACCTGTTCCATATCATCTCTAAGAAAGTCTACATCTAATGAGTCCATCTTAGCAGAATCAAACCAACCAATCAAAGACCTATACCGCCCACCATACAAAGCCTCGAACGGAGCCATCTGAATGCTACAATGATAATTATTATTGTAGGCAAACTCTACTAAGGGCAAGTATTAATCCTAGCGATGACCAAAATAGGTCATACATACTCGAAGCATATCCTCCACTACCTGAATTGTTTGCTTAGACCATCCATCTATCTGAGGGTGAAAGGCCAAACTCATATCCAACTGAGTACCTAGACCATGCTATAAGGCCCTCCAAAAATATGAAGTGAAGTCTGAACCTCGGTCAAAAATGATAGAAATAGGTACACCATGCAATCTTACTATTTGACTGATGTAAAGCTCAGCCAACTTCTCTCTGTATAATTAACCTTGATAGGAATGAAATGGGCGGACTAAGTTAGACGATCCACAAATACCCAAATTGAGTCATAACCACCCATGGTAATGGACAAACCCACCATAAAATCCATAGTGATATGCTCCCACTTCCATGTAGGAATGGGCAACCTTTGAAGCTCACCTCCAGGTCGTTGATGCTCGTACTTAACCTACTAACAAGTTAAACACTTAGACACAAAATCTGAAATGTCCTTTTTTATGCCACACCACCAATAATGTTGATTCAGGTCATGATACATCTTTGTTGTTCCTGGATGAATAGAATAACAGGTACAATGAGCTTTCTCAAGAATCAATCTAATTAAATCACCCACCTTAGGCATATAAACTAGACCTTTAATACTCAAACACCATCAGGATCGAGCGTGATTTCTTTAGCCTCTCCCTTGGTCACTTTGTCTCTGATGATACATAACTTCTCTTCCTC
>JAOTQJ010198072.1:0-20416 GCA_025642045.1 Solanum sejunctum | reverse complement strand
TTAAAATATATTGGAGAAATATCTATTGTTCGCACTCTCCTTCAAAAACCTAACTTAAACTATTTATAGTATTTATAAAATAACCCTAGGAATTTTGTGGAAAAGACAGCTGTCATCTGATAAATTTCGCAGTTACGACTAGTACGTTGGCCTATGAGTTGTTGTCGGGGTCTCTTATTAGGTTCTTGGCATCTTGGATGAAACTAGAATGACCCATAGTTACGAGTCGTTACTCGAGATACGACTCGTATGTTGGTGTCGTACTCTGGGTCTTTAGTTTTTGGTCCAACATTTTGACTCTCTAATTCTCGATACAAGTCCACCTATATGAGTCGTAATATGTCTTAGGACTCGTAGGATGGGTCTGTAGGGTTGACCTTCACTTGGCAGATTTCTAATTTTTCTCTCTAATTCCTACTACGACACAACCTATGACTCATAGTGTGAGCTACTACTCATATGTTGGCTCATCTGGCCTATGCTTCAGCAACATCTACAACTTTTCTTCAAAATCTTCCCAACCTAACTTTTCTACAAGATTAACACAAAAACACATCAAAACACTAAATGTCACTTTAGGAACTCACAAATTCCATTACTTTAGGAATCAAATGTGTTATAACTTGACAGCACATTAACACCCTCAACTTAGAATTGTTGCTTCTCCTCAAGCGATGACTCAATCTACGCAGACAAAGAGAAATACATAGCAGCTATATCAATGGCATATACAACAGCTTATTTGGTTCAGGTACCCAACTATTATTTTCAAGAAAGAGATGTAAAGTTATTGATCAAACCAGAACATCATGAGAGACCTGACAATCCAACTTTGACAAGCTAAGGAGCATCAACCGTCCACAATCACTGGTATAGTCATATGCTACTCAAGTAGTGCAAATGCCCTCACTGGAAAGAAGTCCATCATATTCACTTAAAAATATTAAGAATTCAGGGATTAAGAAAGCACTCTCACTCTCAAATTGAAGTTCAATGCATACTGACTAACAACAAAGTCTTCCCTCTATACTCATTTTTTGGCTTGGTGATAAAGTGGAGTTAGATAACTTTAGGACTTAAAGGCTTGTAACATAGGTTCAAGGTGCTTTGGTGCAGCATTTTGGAAAGATTTGCAAAGTTATTGAGCAAACCAGAACATCATGAGAGACCTAACAATCCAACTTTGACAAGCTAAGGAGCATCAACCGTCCACAATCACTAGTATAGTCATATGCTACTCAAGTAGTGCAAATGCCCTCACTGGAAAGAAGTCCATCATACTCACTTAAATATATTAAGAATTCAGGGATTAAGAAAGCACTCTCACTCTCAAATTGAAGTTCAATGCATAGTGACTAACAAAAAAGTCTTGCCTCTATACTCATTTTCTAGCTTGGTGATAAAGTAGAGTTGGATCACTTTAGGACTTAAAGGCTTGTAACATAGGTACAAGGTGCTTTGGTGCAGCATTTTGGACAAGTAGTGACCAAAACCCATCCTTAAATCATGTTTACCAACACTTTTTGCTTTCATAATCCAAACCTTTTTTCATTAATCCACCCTTGTTCTCTTGCTTTGAACTTTTATCGAGTACTTTCTTTCTCTTTTTCAACTGTATCTTGATTTCAAACTCATTTTTGCTATGTTTTCTCAATTAAATGCTCTTTTCTTCTTTTTCTTCACTCGATTCATGCTTTTGCATTTTTTTCTTGATTTCCCAACTAACTACCTTATCAATTTTTACTTTACCATAGTAATGGCCACCCTTAACTTAGACTTTTAGCCTCAGGTGAAGTATACAATATCTATGCCTCAAACCAGGGCCACCAACTGCAGCCACCCTCAACTTAGGCCTTTGGCCTCAGTCAAGGTTCACATGTTCAAGGAAAGGCCAGGGGCAATATCAAGGTATTTCATTAGACAGGGTTAAGCTAGCAAGGTATCAAGAAAGAATGAGTACATGATAAGCTGAAAAAATTTGGAAAATGGGATTCTCTCACTTAACTGGTGGGTTATTTTAGGCTAAAAGGTGTTCCACTCAAAGAACAAAGGCCTAAGATGCTTTTCATATCCACCACATCACCAAACAAACTTTAGAGCAATAAGACAAGTTCTGAGTCTATACAAGATGCATGATTGCAGCAAAATAAACTCACAACACATATGGAAATTGCATCTACAATTAAGTATAGACTCTTAGGTCATGCTTTTAGTCTCAACTTACCTTTACAATATCAGAAAAAACATTGCCAGATACTCACAGTTGTATGAATGCATCAATACTCACAACCTCAATAATTTTGAGGGTACCCAATTTTTATCAAAACATTGAAAACAACTCTAAAGTTTCTGTATATGCTAATAAATCACACTACTATGAATTTAACCATTATCTATACTACCTAACATGCCGATTCAACAGGAAAATAAACATCCACAAGGAAAAAGAAGCATGATAAGAAAACCTTTGGATCAAAAATAGGGGAAGTTATGGACTTGAGACTACTCAGACTTCACCTTAATCAATAACTTCCACCACCCCACAAAAATAGGATACTTTGTCCTTAAAGTAACAACACGAATAAAAGGTGCTAGGGATGTACCTTTGGTTTCCTCCCAGGCACCTGAGTTATTGTCGCGACACAACAAAAAGCTTTTGCATTTATGCATCTTCAAGGTCCTAATCTTCCACCATTGGGATCTCTTCCATGTCACTCATGTACCTTTTTACCCTTTGTCCATTGGCTTTGAAAGTTTTTCCATACCTACTCTCTAAATTGATGGCACCATGACAAAAAATGCGCACAACTCTGAAAGACCCCATCCACTTAGATTTGAGTTTTCCAGGAACCCACCTCAACCTGGAGTTGTTAAGCAATACTATGTCTCTTGGAACAAAATGATGATCTTCAATTCTATCATCATGTTGAATCTTCATTAATTGTTTGTACAAAGTAGAGCTCTCATAAGCTCGCAACCAACCTTGAGGTCGCTACTTCATGCCAATCTATATTCAGTTTCTTCAATGCCCATAATGCTTTGTGTTCAAGTGCAACTAGTAAATGACAGGCCTTTCCAAGAACCTGTTGATATGGAGACATTCTGATAGGAGTGTTGAAGGCAGTCCGATAGGCCCATAAAGCATCATCAGACTTCCTTGACCAATCAATATGCTGTTTTGGATAAGATTTGCTTTATTTCACAATTTGATACTTCCACTTGCCCACTAGTTTGGGGATGATATAGGGTTGCCACACGGTGCTTCACACCATATCTTTCAATGAATGCTTTGAACAGCCTATTGCAAAAATGAGAAACTCCATCACTGATAATTGCCCGAGGCATACCAAATCTGTAAAACATATATTTTTAGAGGAATCCTGTAACACTCTTACCCTCATTGTTTTTTAAAGCCACAACTTCCATCCACTTAGAGACATAATCAACTACAACTAGAAGGTACTTGTCCCCGTGAGAGCTAATAAAGGGTCCCATAAAAACAATGCCCCACACATCAAATAGTTCTATGGCCAAAATAGGATTTAGAGGAAGTTCGTGCCTTCATGAAACTACTCTTTCTCTTTGAAATCTATCACAAGACTTCACATAATCATGGACGTCTTGGTGTATAGACGGCCAGTAATAGCCACAATGCAATAACTTATAAGTTATTCTGGTTCCACTGGGATGGCTAAAGAGTGACATGCTTCAAGAATGCTCATCGTCTCTACCTCTAAAAAACTCTACAGATGATGCCATCCGTACAAATGTGAAACAAATAAGGATCATCCCAGAAGAATTTCTTTACATTATGCATGAACTTGCGATGCCATCCGGACAAATGCAAAAAAAATAAGGATCATCCCAGAAGAATTTCTTTACATTATGCATGAACTTGCTACATTGACAGGTGTTCAAATCCAGAGGTACTATATCACTCACCAAATAGTTAGCATAGTCTACAAACCAAGGTATAAGATCATATGATGCTGCCAAAACTCTTTCATTGGAAAATGAGTCATTTATGTCCAACCCATCATCAAACTTCATCATAGCCCCATCTTCAAATCTCGAAAGGTGATCAGCAACCTGGTTTTCTGAAACTTTTTTGTCAATCACATCAAAATTGAATTCCTGCAAGAGAAGTACCCATCTAATCAACTATGGTTTTGTGTCTTTCTTTGCTATCAGATATTTGAGCATCGCATCGTCAGTATGAAAGATCACTTTAGCTCCTAATAAATATGAATTATATTTTTCAAATGCAAACACTAACGTAAGCAATTCTTATTTTGTTACAATGTAATTCTTTTGGGCCACATTCAATGCTTTGCTGGCTTTATAGATCGGATACAGGACTCTCTCTCTTTGTTGTCCTAATACAACCCCAAGTCCAACCCCACTAGCATGACACATTAGTTCAAATGGTCATGACCAATCTGGAGTGATAATAATGGGTGTTGTGGTTAGTCTTCTTTTCAATTCTTCGACTGCGTGCATGCATGCCTCATGAAATACAAACTTTGTGTCTTTTTCGCACAAAGGTTGTGAGATTTTGGAGAAGACCTTAATGAAATGACAGTAGAAACTGAGATGGCCTAAAAAACTTCTAGACTGGAGGTGGTAATTTCTCTATCACTTTGATTTTTGCTTTATACACCTCAATTCCTTTGCCTAAAATTTTGGATCGAGTACGATGCTCTCTTTGACAATGAAGTGGCATTTCTCCTAACTTAGCACCAAGTGACTCTCAACACATCAAGTAAATTTGAAAGGCATTCTTTAAAGGACTAGCCTATGACACTGAACTTATCCATGAACATTTCAATTATACTTTCAACCATATCTGAGAAGATAGACCTCATGCATATTAGAAATGTGGCTAGAGCATTAAAGAATCCAAACAACATCCTCTTAAATGCAAAGGTACCACAGGGGCATGTGAAGGTTATCTTCTCTTGATCCTCAGATATAATAACGATATGATTGTAGCCGGAATATCCATCAAGAAAACAATACCATCCCTTTTTTGCTATCCTGTCAAGCAACTAATCTATGAATGGCATAGGAAAGTGATCCTTTTCGGTCGAAGCATTTAATTTCCTATAGTCCATGAACACTCTCCATCCAGTGACTGGTCTCATGGGATCAACTTATTCTTTTCATTTGGCACCACTATGATGCCCCCTTCTTTGAAACACACTGCATTGGGCTAACCAACTCACTGTTAGGGATTGGGTAGATTCCTCCTGCATCTAGCCACTTGATGATTTATTTCCTCATAACCTCTTACATTGGGCGACTTAACCACCTTTGATGTTCAATAATTGACTTATAATCCTTAACTAGATGAATCTTATGAGAGCATATCCCCGGGGGTATGCCAATGATATCTGTAATTGTCTACCCAATAGCTCTTTTGTACTGCTTGACACTGCGACTAGGGCTTCTGTTTGAGCTTCACTTAACTCTGCTGCAATGATGACATGTAAGGTACTATTCTCTCCCAAGTATGCATATTTCAGATATGATGGTAATGCCTTCAACTCTAACTCTGGTGGAACTTCTACCGAGGGTTTTGTAGGTGGTGTTTCCCTGTGCATAAATCTAGCTCCAACATTACTTGTCGCTTCGGTCCAAATGATACCCTAAGAGCATTTATTGTTTCCTCATAATAATTGATGTTGTCATCATCAAAGTTCATTAACACAGCTGACAATGAGTCAACCCCAAGCGTCAATTCTATCAAAATCTCAACTTTATTATCTTCACCTGTTGATATCATTAAGATGACTTAGAACTCACAACTCCTCCCATCCTATTGACCTATTTGAAACACCACTACTTCTTCACCAATTTTGAAAGTGAGTAGACTCTTCTCCATATCTAGTAATGCTCGACCTATGGCCATGAAAGGTCTTTCCAAGATAATCAAAACTGCAAAATCAACTTTACAGTCAAGCATAACAAAATTTGCGAGAAATATAAATTTGTCTACCTTCACTAACATATCATACAAGATCCCCACAAGTTTCTTGGTTATTCTGTCTGCCATAATCAATCACATTTCTGTAGGTACTAAACTCCAAAAACCAAGCTTTCTAAAAATGGTGATAGGCATTAAGTTAAAGCTAGACCCCAAATCACATAATGCTTTAGCAAATACCAGATCCCCTACAATGCATGGTATAGTGAATGCACCCGGGTCTTTGTGTTTCTGCACTAATGGCTTTGTAGTGATGGCGCTACAACATTGAATATTTTTGGAGAGATCTTGGCTCACTTTTAGTTTCCTTTTGACTAGGTCTTTTATCCATTTGGCATTCCCTAGCATCTTTTCAAGGGTCTCAACTAACGGTCGACCCACTGATAAAATTTTGACCACTGTCAAGATAGATTCAAGTTCACCCTCCTCCTTTCTTCTTCTAAGCAATTGAGGGAAAGGAGGAAGAGGCCTCAGAAAGGTTTTATACTTCTTGGGTTGCTCTACTGTGTTGCCTACCTGGGTTCCGTCATTCGTTCTTTTCTTGCTTATCCCGTTTTCCACCTTTTGTATAGGAGAATCTATTGTGCTTGTCACGCCCCAAAGTCCCATTAGGGCGGACTGGCACCCATTGCCGATAAGGCTTAGGAGAACCAACCTGTAACTATATGCTTTCTATACATACTATAAGGGGTTTCTCTGTTTGACATGCCTTTAAGCAAACAAACAGTGATAACAAGCCAAAAGGAAATGCATATGACTAGGCCGTTGGAGCCACACTTTCTAAAGTGCGAGACATGACTTCACTGTGCTTTACATAGTCTACAAAGCCTCTAAATAAAGAAAAACATCTGACAAGGGTCAGGACAGGCCCGACCTCAGCAAACTATGTAATAAAAAAATGTAAGCTTTAGACATGTAAAAAGCCCCAAAGCAACCTAGAGCTTGGTGACAGCAGTAGAATATCATGTACTCCTACTGGGGACATCTACTAACACCTGTACCTGCAACACGAAATGCAGGTCCCCTATAAGGGACGTCAGTATGGGATAATGTACTGAGTATGTAAGGTAGGATATACTGTGTATAAAGGAACAACTATATGAAACCATGCATCTGTGGAAGATCAAGGACCACCCTTAGTTATGCTGTAGAATCATGTGCTTTATGTCCTTTATATTACTTGACCTTTAATGTAAAATCTGTACTGTAAAATCTATGCACATCTGTAATCAAAAGACCAACTGATCAGTGATAAACTGTATTGGGATCGTCCCTATGCAAGGTTTTTGCTGAACCCCCTTGGGCTCCATCCGTAATATTGTATACTCTATCTTTAAGTTACCTTTGAGTTGATTCTTTTGGTGCACATAACATTGGAGCTGTAAGACTGTATATGTAGAACATGCCATGGGGATGATCACATAAGACAATATTATAATGAAAAGAGTATATTACACAAATGATGCAATGCGTATGAAATAGAACAACTTGTGAACTTTATTTTGTAGCATGAACTCATGTTACTTGGTGTCAAAGTATCTAGGAAGGTTTGATGATAACAATGTATGGAATCATATGAACATGTAAAAGAGTGGAGACATGGTTAGTAGTTGTCTCGAAGTTGGCAAGTGCCTTTATGTATCCACGAGGGATCTATGTTTCATGCCAAGTGATACTAAATCAAGTAAGCTTACATACCTCATTGTCGGACCTCGCTACCAACTCAAGATAACCTTCCCTTCCTCCAAATATTTATCTACAATATAGTAGGTGTTAAACTAGCATTAGAAGCTAATAAACACATCTTGGCAGCCCAATCACATAGCAAAACAACACACGGGCAACAAACTTTTAATTAGCGACGTCAAGACATTTTGTTCAACCTTTTCACTTATAACCATATATTCAAACTTACAAGTCTCATGTATATGTCATATACATCTTGTTACATCCTCTTGACAGTCTTACAACAGCCCACAAAGTTCAACACGTAGCAATTCCACACAATCTAAAAATGGACAGCATAACGTTACCTTCCTTCGCAACATTTTGACGTTGACAACTCCAAACATATTCCAACTTTAACCAAACTGTTACAACAACATTTAAACATATAAAAATACCACAAACAGTCCTATAACAGCACTTATGAAATCATGAAGGACGTGAACTAATAGCTTTACACACAACAGTCTGCAACTTCCAACCAACATAATGCTTAAGATAACTCGATAAAACACGCTTGTTACATGAAACCAAAACCAGGACAGCAACCTTAGGGTGATGTTTATAACTCAAACCATGTTAACAATACCAAGTTCTCCTCATAATATAACTTAAAGCCATAGAGAAATCACCAAAACAAAAGGAAAGTGCACCAACATTCTGCACAGAATCTGTCCACAGATTTCAGCAAGTGTAACTAGCATCTATTTCTTGTTTTTTCATAAGAAAACCTTATTAAACACATGTATAAACTTAATTACCACTCTATTCAAGGTATAGGTCTTGTATAAGAACCCTAGAAATCCCTTTTAGCTGCTTTACAAAGTGAAGAAAAGTTGAGAGAACTTTGGAGACAAATCTATTTTTGTTTTGTGAGTTCAAGTGAACTATGGCTTTGTAGGAACTGATTTGACCCTCTTTTAAAATGATCCTTGGTCGAATTACTAAGTCTAATTAATCCGTACATCACCAATTAGGTGATACAGCTTCTTCCTCATTTCACTTGGGCCTTTTGGAGCTCCAAATACGTGGGCCTTTGCAGCCCATTTTTCAGATTTCTCATTCTTAATTAGTTGGGCCTAACTTGCTAAGAATATTGTAATGGTCTTGGGCTCTCTTTATATCCTTATTGGGCTGATCATATGGTCTATGTTAGGAATTTAAAACATGGTTCCAAGTTACATCCTTAAACGAACTTTATTCATAATCGAACTTGGACAAATTTGACGTCGAGCCTCGTCGCCGTCTAACTAACAAATTTAAGCTAAAAAGGTAGGTGACTCACCTACTTGCTTACTAAGTCCTAAAAGAACCTCAATTCTCTCACTTCATTTTAAGGCCGTAATATTCTCAATTCGACATAAAACATGTATACACGTGACCCTCTCAAGCGTTAGATGCACATATAGCCCATTAACACGAGATTCAATCACTTTTGAAAGTTAGCACTAATTTGACCAAGCCATGTTATGTTTCGTTTGACTTGTGCTAATATTATAAGGTGTGAGGTGTTATAGTGTTGTTGCCACTTCGAGTCATCACCGCCATGCAATGCCCTTCATTTTTAGGATTGCTTGGCAGGTGCCCTTTTGGCGTTGGTTCACTTGTGAAGAAACTTATCCAAATTATTTCTCAACTTGCTTGATTGACACTAAATGAGACTTTATCTTTTGATTAATATTTGAGATATCTACTTCCATTCCACTTAGGTTCTCATCTTAGTAGTTGGCTCGTTTCAACAATTTTTCAAAACATATCTTTGATCCTAAAATTGCTTGATCCGATATGATGATTGTGTGGTGGCACAAAAGGACTACTTCTGTAACCTTCTCTTTTTCCCAATTCTACGTCGGGCACTCTCTCTCTTATAGTATCCACCCCTATTATCTCTATACATCCTATCACTGTTAAAGTTCCGACCTTGATTCATGGAACCGTCCCTCCAATAGTCTGAGTTGGACCCTTGGGGGTTATTCCAGAAACCCGCCGCTTGGTTGCTTACATAACAGGCATCCTCATCAAAGAATTAATCATCATACACTGCAGTAATTTTGGGTTGGTGAGCTATTGCCTTCACACTAGCTTGGTTTTGCTGCAAAACCAAATCAATGCTTGTGCGGAGTTGAGCAAGTTGCTCCATAATCTCTTCATTCACTTTTGCCTGCTCAATATTTGTGGTAACCACAAAAGAACTCTTTATATTAGCATGCTCACTCTGACTCCATGCTCTATTGGTCTTCACCACCATTCTTTCAGCCACTCACTCAAATAGTTGATTAAGAAAAACACCTCCAATGATTGTGTTGGCGCAAGTTTGCTATTATCATCAAGTGCTCTATAGAAGATCTCGACCATAGAATCATCAACAATTTTGTGATCAGGGTCCATCCTCAAGTATTTGGTGAATCTCTCCCATAGTGCTAAGAGTATCTCCAAGTAATTGCTGAAAGTTATTAATTTGGTCCTTAAGCTTCAACTTCTTCGACCTTGGGAAATATCTTTCTAGGAACACCATCTACACCTCATCCCAACTCGTGATGGTACCCATAGAAAGTTTAGATAGCTATACAGTTGCATTGCCAGTCAGTGAGAATGGGAACACCCTCAATCCAATAACATTAATAAGAGATATTTTGTCTCCCATGACACATTTGCACACGAAGACAATATTTTGGAGATGACTATGGGGATCCTGTAACGATAACCCTATGAATAAGCACGATTTTAGAGCATCTGGAGCAATCCACTTGATACCGTGAACTTAGCATTTGCTGATAGAGGGGAAAGTAACTATAGTACCGGTAACATCCATTCCATAGGGTTAAATTGGTATTGGTTCCAGCCGTAATCATCTACATTAAAATATCTAAGTTATGGTCGATTAACCCTTAGTTATGGATTCTCCTCTCTTCTTAAGTTTTCTTCATTCTCAAACATATCCTCCTCAACCTCAATGTCCTCTTCATACAAGCCATCCTTCTTAGTAGTCGATGGATCTCCAAATTTAGTGTAGCTAAGTGATTACCTTGTCTCCTTGTGTTGGGCATATAACCTAGCACACCCTACAAAAGAAATTAAACAACAACAAAAAAACAAAAGTAAAGTACAAGAGACTCTAGAAATCAATACTAGAACTAACTAATTGTGAATTCAAGCCAAAACCTAGTTGTATTCCCCGGTAATGGTGCCATAATTTTATGATGATAGTCACGCTCCAATAAGAAATCGATCACTATCAGTAATCAACCTAACCGAGGTTAGGATCGAAACCATAGAGAATACAGTACTTGACTATAATATTTCACTACTAATCGTTCCTAGTATCTCTAACTACAATCTCTAAATGAGGAGGGGTTTGTTGTAATTCAAAGACACTAAAAATGATCACTAATTAAAATTCAGAAAAACACTTAATTATGGGGGCAACTTGGGAATTGTGTTCCCCATGGCTAGTTAACTCAATTAACCTAGGTAACATAACTTTGACTAGCGAGTCGCATGCAGGACTATAACTTAGGTTCTTCCAGCCCTCTAGTGAAGGTAAAGGTCAAATTTCACCATGGTGCTTGGTCGGGCACCATGGTGTGCCAACTAGCCGTTACCTCTTGTCCCACTCAACCTCCCCTTGGTCATGTTTGGTAGATTAGATGGGAAAACATCAATCGAGTCCTGTCTTCTACTTCTCTTTTCCTATTCATCACTATCTTGGTCAAGATAGTAATAGTCGGCAAGGTTTGGTGTTGGCCACTACCAAACAACATTTTGGAAATTAAATAATACATGCAAAACCCCAATCATAGACATGCACAAAACTTAGGTCATCTCAAGTCAACTACCTATGGTTCCTACAACCCCAAGTTATGGGTGTTTAGCTACTCATGGCTAAGATAAAACACACAAAAATGCACATAATAGTCATTGTTGAGAGTTTCACCAATAACAATAGAAAAGATGAGAACCACAAGTTGCAAATGCACAAGCTTAATTGATCAACAATAAGTACAAAGTAAGATTTTCATTCCCTAAAATGGGTTTCCCAAAAAGAATAAGAATCTCCTCTTAAAAAAAACAAAGAAAAGCTTAAAAATATATTTTAGAAATGTCTACTATTTGAACTCTCGTTCAAAAACCTAACTTAAACTATTTATAGTATTTATAAAATAACCCTAGAAATTATGCAGAAAAGACAACTGGTATTTGATAAATTTTGCAGTTATGACTCGTAGGTTGGCCTACGAGTTATAGTCGAGGTCTTGTATCAAGTTCATGGAATCTTTGATGAAACTGGTATGACCCATAGGTACGAGTCTTTACTCGAGCTATGTCTTGTATAATGGTCTCGTAGTCTTGGTCTTCAATTTTTGATCCAACATTTTGGCTCTTTGATTTGCTACGAGTCCACATATACGAGTCATAATGTTTCTTACGACTCATAGGTTAGCTTCATAGGGTTGACCTTCACTTAGCAGATTTCTGACTTTTGCTCTCTGATTCCTGCTACAACACAACCTACAACTCTTATATTGGCTCGTGGGGCCTATAATTCAGCAAAATCTGCAACTTTTCTTTAAAATCATGTCAACCTAACTTTTCTACAAGATTAACACAAAAACACATCAAAACACTAAAAATTCACTTTAAAACTCAGAAATCACTTGTTTTAGGTATCAAATGTGTTGTAACTTGACAACACATCAACATGCTTACTTGTGCAGCTTGAGGATATATCTGTAATTTTTTATAATTGTTTTGTTGTAATTTATTTGTCTTATTTTTTGTGTTAAAAAATATTGCTAATCATGATAATTAAAGTTATTCATGCAGTAGTAGATCGGCATACCTGCTTAAGCAGCTTGGGGGCATATATCCATAATTTTTATGATTTTTTCATTGTAATTGGTCAAGTATGCAGCAGGTCGACATGCATGCTTAGCAGCTTGAGGATATATCTATAATTTTTTATGGTTCTTTTATTGTAATTTGTTTGTCTTATTTTTTGTATTAAAAATGTTACTAATCATATAATTAACGAGTTAAAATATTTCTAAACAATATGTTACGTCACAATTTTAATAATTTAAAATATTTAAAAATTATATTACAATTTTTATTAAGTCTCTAAATTCTATCTATATCACTTAAATTAAACAAAAACAATAGATGTTGTGCCTGAGCTAGCACGTACACCGATATCTAGTAATATATAGATGTAGCCAAGAAAGCTACTGGTCATCGACATGCCAGCTTCCTGAGTTGCTCAAGCAGGCAGCAGGTTGACATGCCTGTTTCAGCAGTTTCAGGGTTTATTCGTGATTTTCTATGGTTCTTCTGTTTTAGTCTAGTCGTCTAATTTTTAATGTTTCATCAGTGACAAGGGAAGCTGTTGGCCGTCAACATGCTAGCTTCGAGAGTTGCTCAACCAAGCAGTAGGTTGATATGCCTACTTGAGCAACTTAAAGGTATATCTATAATTTTTTGTGATTCTTCCATTTTGATTTGTTTATCTTATTTTTAATGTTTTGTATATTTAAAAATTATGTAAAAAATACTACCGTTGATGAATAACTCATGACTTAAAATACTTTTAAAAAACATGTTGCGTAAGAGCATAAAAGATATCATAAATCATGATTATTGAGAACTTCAAAATTTTTATGGGGGAGTTTCACCTGTTCAATGTACCACCTCTCATGTTCTTTAGAAATGCTCTATAGTCTAATTCTTGAATATCTCAAAATTCATTCATGATTTTGAAAATCTGACTTCATATTCTTGTTCAAGGGCAAAATTGTGTAAGGAATGGGTGACCTGCGATTTTTAGATGACCTATAGAGAAAAATAAATTTTTCTCTACGGGAGCCGAGGTAATGGCCATCTGTGACTGATCCATGTAACGCCTTTGGTGTAGAGTGCAAATGTTCCCTCCTTTATGGGTCTGCATCATGCCCTGCTCGAGGAGCAGTGCAATATTGTCCTTAATTTTTAGTTTCGCTCAAGGGCATTTGGTTAATAACCTAATGCCTATATATACAGGAATACTTCAATTTTCTATCATTTTCAAATCCTAGAACACTCAAAACCCCTCTCAAAATCCTCCCAATTCATCATCAAATCCTCCATTCAATCTCAAGAACTTGCTTTGGATTTCAAGAACCCAACTCAAGCCTCAAGTCTTCCTCAACTTTTTCTTCAAGAACTCTAAAGTTTAACTAGTGGATCTTCATCCATGGGTCCATTCACTCATGGAGCCTAACTTTCTCTTTTTATGAAATTCCTTCCATGATTTCAAAGTTAAAGTTCTTATGGGTATCTTCTACTATTACTCCTATGCATGAAATATGTTGGAAATTTATTGAACATTGGACTATTGATGCATGAGCTTCTATTAAGAAAGGAGATGATGTCATGTTTACGATGCTAAATCTTGTATCCTATGATATCTTGAAAGTCTTGGAAGATTATGAATTTTTTTGAATGGTTTTCATGATACACAAAAATGAGGCTTTTACTACAATTTTGGTGGGTTGCTATGGATGATATCTAAATGACTATATTTTACTCTACTCATGTTCTCTACTCTTGAAATGCACTATTTTAAGCATATGTACATACATCCACCATAAAACAACAATAACTTACCTAGTAGAATGCCACAAGTAGGGTTTGTGGATGGGTAGAATGTAGACCCACCATTTTTGATGATATTTACATGACAAGGATTCTTATGTGGATGAAAGGCTACTACATGATTTGCAAGATAGGTTTTTCTATGACAATTATTGGTTTCTAAGCATGTATTAAACTCATAAAAAGTTTTTATGATTTACAAGCAAACTATGGAGCCCTAATTCTATGTTTTATTCTCATGTGAATTGTGAAACCTACTAGAAGGGGTTATGACCTAAGCTATATTCCTCACCCTCATGTATGATTAAAACCTATGCACTATCTAGTGCCTACATGAAGGTGTTAGGACCTACGCTATATCATCACCCTCATGTACTATCGAATACCTACTAGACGGGGTTATGACATAAGCTATATTTCTCACCCTCTATCACAAGGTATTTGGATAAGCTACTCATGTCACTTTAATGTTTCAAACAATTTATGCAAGTATGATTATTTTTACTTATGTTTTAACATAATTTTTTATTATACATTTCATATTGACCTCATGTCTAATGATTATGATTATGCATCTTGATTACAATGGCTTATGATCCTTGTTGTATTGTACCCCATATACTTAGTGCATTTCAAGTACTAATGCATATTTTATGCCTACATGATCTCACCATGTAGGGACCAAAGCTCCTATACATTCTCCTCCTCCACATGGGTAGATGAATCTTTTGAATACTATTATTGGCGAGTCCTCTACCTCAGGGACAATATCTAATTTACTTTCATGCTCATGCTAAGAAATGTCTAATTTTGGATATTTATCATTTGATGATGAGACCGAGAGACGTCTTGGCCCTTGCTCCATTATTATTAAAGGTGTTGTTGGATATGGTTATCTATATATTGAGCTTAACTCCCATGATGATTATTTCCCGGCTTGTTGAATGTTTATGATGAGATGGAAGTCCCAAGTCCCACTTCCCTTAGAATTAATTATCTCTTATTGTTGTTTTATTTTGCTTCACAACCAAGGATGTATATATGACGTACTAAGTGGCTTGTTTGGGATCCCTTTGGGTTCCTATTTGCCGTGTCACGTCTAGGCCCTAGGCTTAGGTCGTAACAAGATTGGTATCAAAGAAATAGGTTATTAATGGTCCTCAAAAATCCTATACATCACGTGAAATAGAGTCTTGTCCATGGTTGTGAAGCACATAACAACTATAAATAAGAGGTTGTGAGGTGTTTTTAGGAAATGGTTTACTTCTTCATGATCTATGTCGCGCTTATGTTTAAATAAGGTTTTCTTCCTTAATGGGCACTCTTTTCCTCTTATGTATCATGCCACTACCAGGAGGAAGACCACAGAGGGCTCCCACACCCGAGGAGTTACTGGCTCATTTGGCTTCCCATGAAGGAAGGGTTGCACATGTTAAATTCCAAAATGCCATTACCGTGTTGGCACATGCCATGACTAACCAATTATGCCAAAGAGCCCAAATACTCCTACTTTATCCTCAAGAGAGAGGGATTTTACAAAGATGAACCCTCTGGAGTTTCATGGTTACAAAATGAAGGAGGATCCCCAAGAGTTTATTGATGAGTTATATAAGGTGCTTGCTATTATGTGGATGAGTTTGGAAGAGGTAGAACTTGTGGCCTACAAACTCAAGGGTGTTGAAAAAATTTGATTTGCTCAATGGAAGCTTAAGAGGGGGAACAATGACCCTATCCCATGGAGAAATTAAAGGCAACCTTCCTCAATCGATTCATCCCTATTAAATTGAGAGAGGCACAAATGTTGGAATTAATAAATCTCAAACAAGGCTCCATGACTGTAAGAGAGTATTCCCTCAAATTCAACAACCTCTCAATGTATGCTCCTTAGTTGGTTGCCGATCCTAGTGCAAAGAATGAACAAGTTTGTGTCGGGGGTGTTCAATTTGGTGAATTAAGAATGTTGCACTGCTATGCTTATGAGTGGTATGGACTTATCTCAGCTCATGACCTACGCCAAATAACTTGAAGGGGAGAAGCTTAAAAAGAGGAGGAGGCGGGAGTACAAGAGTGCTCAGTTTGATGGTGGCTTTCAAGGTGCCAAGGAAGGACCTTTCCAAAAAGTTCATAAATTTTAAGGTCAAGGGTGTCTAATGCTCCAAACAAAAGGTTTGCTAATGATGGGCTGTCTAACCCAAGGTTTCAAGGTGGCAATTATGGGGTAAGTTTTCCAAGGTGCCCAAAATGTGGAAGAAATCATAATGGCAAGTGCTTGAGGGATACAAATGCTTGCTAGGGGTATAAAATAGTAGGCCACAGAGGTTGTTGATTGCCCTTATGCTCAAAATAAGGGAAAGGATGGTCGTCCTCATGGACAAGACATTTATGTTGGTCAAAGGGCCCAAGGTGGCCAACAAGGGGGTGCTCTACATCATAATCAATTTTATGCTCTTCAAGGGAAGCAAGGAGTAGATGAAGTGCCCGATGTTGTTATTGGTATGTTAAGGATTTTTATTCTGATATGTATGCTTTGTTAGATCCAGGTGCCACATTTTCTTTTATTACTCTTTTTATTGCCAATAAGCTTCGTGTGTGTCTCGAATTGTTGTGTGAACCCTATGAGGTGTCTACCCCCGTTGGTGAGTCCACTATTACTAGAAAAATCTAAAGTCCCTCCTATTGAGTCGGTTCTAATGGTCAATGAGTTTCTTGATGTCTTTCCTGGTGAGATTCACAGTGTTCCTCCTGAAAGGGAAATAGACTTTTTCATAGACCATCTTTCCTATACATAACCTATTTTGCATTCCCTTTTACCATATAGTCCCGGCGGAGTTAAAAGAGTTGAAGGATCAATTGAAGAATTTATTGGAGAATAGTTTTGTAAGGCCTAGCAAGTCACCTTGGGGTACACCTTTGTTGTTTGTAAAAAAGAAAGATGGTTCACTTAAAATGTGCATCGTCTACAGACAACTCAATAAGGTCACAGTGAAGAACAAATATCCTCTACCAAGGATGGATGAGCTATTTGAAAAACTACAAGAGGCTAGTCATTTTTCTAACATTCATCTTTGGTACGTATACCACCTAGTTGTGAGGGAGTATGACATTCCCAAGATGATTTTTCAGACTAGGTATGAACATTTTGAATTTATGGTAATGTCATTTTGGCTTGACTAATGCTCTGACAGTATGGATCTCATGAATAGGATCTTTAAATCCCACCTTGACAAGTTTGTGGTGGTCTTTATAG
This sequence comes from Solanum sejunctum, assembly GCA_025642045.1. Classification (NCBI taxonomy): domain Eukaryota; kingdom Viridiplantae; phylum Streptophyta; class Magnoliopsida; order Solanales; family Solanaceae; genus Solanum; species Solanum sejunctum. The sequence goes on along the minus strand of JAOTQJ010198072.1, from coordinate 2,831 downwards.
ATGACTTAATGATTTACTCCATAGTAAAGAAGAGCATGTGAGCCATTTGAGGGTGGTGTTGCACATTTTGAGAGATGAGAGATTGTTTACTAAATTTGATAAATATGAATTTTGGTGGAAAGAGGTTGCATTCCTAGGGCATGTGGTGTCGGGTGATGGAATTAAGGTGAACCATAAAAAGATGAAAGTGATAATAAATTGTCCTAGGCCCTTGACTCCAATGGATATTAGGAGTTTTTTGTGCTTATGGGGTACTAGTATAGGTCTGTGAATGGTTTATTTTCAATTGCTTCCCCTTTGACAAAATTGACACAAAATAAGGCAAAATATGTTTGGACCGATGAATATGAAAAAAGTTTCTAAACTTTGAAAGCCAAGAATATCTCTGCTCCTATTTTGGCTTTATCAGAAGGACTAGAAGGGTTATGGTTTATTATGATGCCTCAAGGATTGGTGTGGGTGTGTATTCATGTAAAATGGTAAGGTTATAGCATATGCTTCTCAACAACTAAAGGTACATGAGCGTAGTTATTCCACTCATGATCTTGAATTAGCAACCATCGTATTTACTTTGAAAATATGGCATCATTATTTGTATGTGATTCATGTAGATATATTCACTGAACACAAGAGTCTCCAATTTGTGTTTACACAAAGGGATCTGAATTTGAGAAAAAGAAGGTGGTTAGAACTCCTTAAGGATTATGACATGAATGGGCACTATTATCCTGACAAATCTAATATTGTGGTCGATGCTCTAAGTAGAGTGTCCATGGGAAGTCTAGTTCATATTGATGATGGCAATAAAGCGGTTGCTAGAGAAGTCCATCAGTTAGCTAGGTTGGGGGTGAGGTTGAATGAACTTAAAAATGGAGGTGTGGTGGTTATTGATGGCTCCAAATTTTCTTTAATTGAAGAGGTCAAGTCCAAACAAAACTTTGACTCCATCTTGCTTGAAGTGAAAACTACATGAAGGATAGTAAGATAGAGGTTTTCTCCTAAGAGGGAGATGGTGTCCTTAGGTACCACGGTAGGTTATCTGTGTCTAATGTTGATGGATTGAGAGATTTGATTTTGAATGTGGCATATAATTCTTTCTATTCTATTCACACTGGTTCCACAAAAATGTATAGAGATTTGAAGGAGGTGTATTGGTGGGCTAGTATGAAAGGAGATATTGTCAAGTTTGTAGTCGGTTATTACAATTGCCAAAAAGTAAAAACTGAACATTAAAGGTCGGGTGTCCTAGCCCAAGATATAGAAATTCCTACTTGGAAGTGGGAAAAGATTAACATAGATTTTGTGATTGATTTGCCAATGACTAGAAAGCACATTGATTTTATTTGGATTATCATTGATAGAATGACAAAGTCGGCTCACTTTCTACCGAAAACAACTTATGGTGCCAAGGATTATGCCAAGCTATATATTCATGAGTTGGTTTGGTTGCATCAGTTATCATTGTCTATTATTTCGGATCGTGGTGCTCAATTCACTTAGCATTTTTGTAGACCTTCTAATAGGGTCTTGGTAACAGGGTCAAGCTTAGTACTAGTTTTGATCCTCAATTGGATGGTCAATCTGAGGACAATTCAAACTTTTGAGAATATGCTTAGGGATTGTGTTTTGGAGCTCAAGGGTAGTTGGGATGAACATCTTTTGCTCATTGAATTTGCTTAAAACAATAGCTACCACTCTAGTATTGCCATGGATCCTTTTAAAGCTTTATATCATAGGTGTTGTAAATCCCTGGTTGGGTGGTTTGATGTGGGGTAAAGGGCTTTGTTGGACACGAATTTGGTTATGTAAGCCTTCGAGAAGGTGAGGTTGATAAGGTAGAGATTGAAGATGACTCAAAGTAGGCAAAAGTCCTACTCCAATGTGAGAAGGAGAGTCCTTGAGTTTAATGTTGGTGATTGGTTGTATTTGAAGTTCTCACCCATGAAGGGTATGGTCCAATTTGGCAATAAAGGGAAATTGAGTCCAAGGTTTATGGTACCCTATAAAATTTTTAGGATAATCGGTAAGGTTTCCTATGAAATGGAGTTGCCTACGGATATGAGTATAGTTCATCTGGTCTTCCATGTGTCCATGCTGAGGAAGTGTGTTGGTGACCCAAGTACTATTATACCCTTAGAACTTGTGGGTGCTATGGAGGATAACTTGACCTATGGTCAAGTGAAAAGCCTAAGGAATAAAGATGTAACATCCATCAAAGTCCTTTTGTCACGCCCCAAGTTGCCGTTAGGGCGGACTGGCACCCTTGCCGATAAGGCTCAGGATAACCAATCTATATCTATTCGCTTGTTTACATATTATAACTAACTTTCTATGTTTGGCATGCTTATAGGGAGATAAATGGTTATAACAAGCTAAAAGGAGATGCGTATATCTAGGCCATTGGGGCCACAGTGCCTAATATACGAGACATGACCACACTTTAGTTTACACAGTCTACATAGCTTCTTGTCGAGAGAAAGTATCTATAAATATTCGGGACAGGCCTCGTTTGAATTAATTGTATAATATAAACATATAAAATCAAAATACGGACAAAGCTCTGGAACAACCTGGAGCTTGGTATCGAGAGCTGAATGTCCTAAACTCTACTAGGAAGATCTATTAGTACCTGTACCTGCAGCATGAAATGTAGGTCCCCCGGAAGGGACTCAGTACGAGATAGTGTATTGAATATATAAGGCAACAAATATTGTACATGAAATATAACTCAAATGAGATTATGCACTTATTGCAGATAAGAGACCACCTTTAATTATACTTTAGGATCAAGTACTTTATGTTCTTTATATTGCTTTACCTTTACTGTAAAA
>JAOTQJ010198061.1:0-13066 GCA_025642045.1 Solanum sejunctum | reverse complement strand
GTATATTTATAATGACTGAAAAATAGTTTGATTGCTATAAGTATATTTATAACGACTACAAAAATTTGATCACTAGAAGTGTATTTATAACGACCGGATTTATTTTCCTTTATTAAGAAATGGTCATTAAAAGTATTTTTTTTCTTTTAGTGCAAATCATCTATCCTCGAGAGGGGATACTTATTCTTGATGGTGACCTTATTGAGTTTCTGATAGTCAGTGTACATACAAAGCAACCTATTCTTCTTCCTTATAAATAGCACTGGGGCACCCAATGGAAATCGATATGGTCTGATGAAACCCTTCTCCAACAAATCCTTTAGTTGCTCCTTCAACTCCTTCAGTGCGGGAGCCATTATCTTAGGAGGAATTGAGATAAGTTGAGTATCGGGTAAGAGGTCTATACCAAAGTCTATCTCCCTCTCGGGAGGGATATTTGATCCTTGTCCACTTGGCTTTTGTCCACCTTAGAATTTGTGACAACCACCCCTTTGGTGAGAGTAGTTTCCACCATCCATACAAGCCCTCTTGGACTCCATTGCCCTTTCACAAAACTTCTCCTATTCAATCTACTCCGTGTATGTCATCAAGCAGGAAATATCCATCTCCTTGACCAACATGGCCATCTTGCACTCCTTAGCAACCAACTCAGAGACACCCAAAATAAACTTGCTCATATGGGCTCTCGATGTTGATGTGCTATCAAAATACAACACTTTTGATGCTTAAAACTTGAAAGTTTATGTGTTCTCAATGCGATGTCATTAGATTGATATGGTTTTATGTTTATTTTGCAGGATAACAAGGTTATCACAATTTTTGGCTAAGTGTACAGAATTTACTAAAACAGAGGTTTCACGAGACCCTGTACGGTTCATAGAGAATATTATGGGCCGTAAAGATGGTTTCGCAAACAATTCCAGTGACGGGTGAATTTCTAAAGTCAAGTCTGTAAAAATATAGATAAGAAGTAAAAGATTTTATAAGTCGTAAACTTGTTGTCATACCCTTAGGATTAAAAAGTGGAGGGTTTGTTGGAAAGTCATCAAACGAAACCCCCTACGGGCCGTAGAACTCTATATGGGCCTAGTAGGGAGTCATAGAATTTAGCCCTAGATTTGAAAGCAACAATCGACAAAAGCCCATCTATAGGCCATAAAACATTATATGACTGATGTCACCCAAGTTACACCTCCTTTTTAGAGGCTAAAGCAGTTGTTGTCAAGATATATAACCGAACCAAAGTTAGGGTCGAACCACAAGCAAATACTTAGACTCAAGAGAATTCACCAATATGCAATTCAAATAATTAACCAACTTAATTCCCTAAAAAGGGGGGAGGGGGTTGCAATAATCAATGAGAAAATAAAACTATCTAACTATCACAAGAGAGAAGTCAATAATAGAGACAAACTAGAGTATTGTGTTCCCAATGATTCTCTAACTCAGTATCACTGAATAACCTAATTCTTTTCTAGGGTATAGCATATAGGACGGTAATTTATGTTCACCAAGCCTTTTGTTCAAAGGTGAGAGGTGAATTTGACTATGTGACTCGGCTCATCTCCATAGTGTGCATTAATAACCATTACCCATTAGTCCCAGTACAACCTCCCCTTTGCCAAGTTTGGTGATTACATGAGAACACATCAATCGAATCTTGTTAATTAATCTCTTTTCATATTCATTACTACTTTGGTCCAGTCAGTAATACTAGGCGGGTTCTAATGTTGGACACCACTAGAAAACATGCAAAACAAAGAGAGTTAATTAATACATGCATCTACACCTTTCAAGAATTGTGAGTTATCCAATTTTACTTTGTTAGTTCTTCATGTTCTCACAACCATAAGTGTAGATTAGCTACTCATGCTATGTGTAGATGCATGAATTGTAAATTGAGAAAATAAAATTGAACACATACACAATATAATTAAGAACAAACAATCTAACTTCAATGAAAATCACACGCTTAAAGATTGAATAAACCATAAGTCTTCTCAAAGACTCTCCAATATGATCTTACAATTTTGTCTCTCAAAATATTGAGTTCTCTGAGCACTAGACGAAAACTCCTAAAAAATAACCTAAAAATCCAATTTATGATAATTAAAATTCAAGTCCTAAAGAAAATAGGAGAACTGATCGGCATGCCATATGAAAGATACTTTACAACCCGTATTGACTTCTATGGCCCGTAATTGGGGTCTTATACTCGGCTTCTGAAATTTTTGACTTCAACTCTACGACACCTCTCTATGACTTGTAAAGTGATTTACAATCTGTAAAGGGGGTTTCGTCTGATGACATTCCTGCTAGTCCAATTCACTTATCCTTAGGCTATGAATCCTCTTCTATGACTTATAAACTCCTGTACGGCTCATCTGCATGTTCCTAGAATAGAAAATAGCCCCTCACTAGAAATCTTCATGAAACCTCCCTACAGCATGTGGAATGATCTATAACCCATTGACGGTCTCGTATAACAGCAAAAACTAGCAACTTCTGCAATTTTCTCCAAATATCATGGCCAATGTATAATCCTGAAAATATAAATACAAAAACACATAAAAACCAACTAACATCACATTGAAAACACACAAAATTCCAAGTTTTAAGTATCAAAAGTGTTGTATTTTTATAGTACATCAACACCCTTAACTTAAAATTATTGCTTGCCTTAAGCGACGACTCAATCTAAATAGACAACATAGTAACACACAGACCTCAACCCAATGGCATACATCACTTATATCTCAGACTCAGATACCTACACCAACTTTTCGAAATAGGATAAGATAGCTATCTAGCAAACTAATGCAAACTGGTGTATGTGACAACACAACTATGACAAGCAAGGTATTATCAACAATCCACAATCACTAAACAAATCTTATGCTAACAATGCAATACAAGTGGCCTCACAAAAAGAAGTTCCATATTTACACTCAATGATATTTTTATGTTTAACCTTGAGATTTTGCAAAATCACTCACTCTAACAAAAGATATTCATGAACAATGTCTAATACCATAGGCTTGCCACTATACTCATGCCTCAGACCTTCAACCAACAGGAATAGGATCACTTTAGGACCTTCTAAGCTTATAACATAGGCTCAAGGGGCTTTGGTATAATATTATGAGAAAATAGTGACTAAAGGTCCTCCTTAACACTGCATTTTTCTACACTTTCACCCTACCAACTTTGTTATCTTTTCCTTATCCTCCGTCTTTCCTATTTCAATCTTTTCTGGGTTCTTTCTTTTTATTTTTCTGCTTTTGCCTTATTTCTACACTTCATTTTGCTTTTTAGCTTACAACTAAGGCATCACTTATTTTTCATGCACCCAGTACATGATTTTTTCTTTTTCTCTATATCACTAACTCACCCCTTTATTTTTTTTTGTTTTTCCCTTACACCAGCCACCCTCAACTTAGGCTTTTAGCCTGTGTTAAGGTGCACAATATTCATCCTCTAAACCACGATCACTTTTGGTAGCCACCCTCAACTTAGGCTTTTGCCCCAATCAAGGTGCACCATGTTCAAGGAATGACTAGGGCAAATTTTAGGATTTTACAACTAATAAGGCTATGTTAATCAGGTGTTTTCAAAGAATAGGTACATGTTAGGCTCAATCATTAATTACAGGGGATTATATCAATTTGGGTTGGTCATTTTAGGCTAAGTGGACTATGAAGAACAATGGGCTAAGATCCTTTCATAATCCAATTAATCTAGAATCTAACTTAGAGTAATAGGGCAAGTTTTGAATTAACACAAGACACATGAATTCAACAAATTATTATTGCACTCACATGGCACTACATACATCATCAACAAAAGACTCTCAGATCATGCTTTTTATCTCAATATATCATTACTTGTCAAAACAAAAATTGTCACATACCTAAACATGCATGGTTGTTATCTAACTACTAATCAAAGTTTTTTTGGGGTATTATTTTTTCATATAAAACACAAAAACATGCTATATGGCACGAGTATTGGTACTATATGCTACAAATATTATCTAAACATCCTAAATGTGTTAGTTAAACAAAAAGTAGATATTCACAGGGAAAAAGAACACAGGTAAGAAAACCCCAGGATCGAAAATTGGGGTAATTGTGGACCCAAGCTACTCAGACTTCACTGAGGATCATACCTACCTACACCCATCAACACAGATATGCATTGTTACCAATGAACAAAATTAAAACAAAATAACACATAAGGGGTCAAAAAGTATACTTGGGTGCCTAAGCAGTAGTCTCCACCTTGGGTTGCCTCCCAAGCAGTGCCTGATTTATTATCGTGGCATGACATAGATGGCTTGAGTACTCAGACTTCCTTAAGATTTTATGCTCCCTCAATATCCTTTAGGTCTAGATCTATAGTTCTAGTTATCATGCCTCTTTCGATCTGGCTTAGTTGGTCTGACATATGTCTGAACTATCGATTAAGCTCTTTGATTGCAATAGAATGTTGTTCAAATTTATAGTTTATATTAGAAATATTGGACTTAATCTCTTGCAAAGTCTCATCTTGTGGATCATCCCTTTTTAACAACTGGTCAAGCATCTCCTCAATTTTGAGGTTCCTATTCCCCATATCGCGATTATGAGGGGGGCATATAACGACTACTCCTATTGCCGTCCCTAAGGCCCCCAGACTTGGTGTGGTGGATTTCCTGAATATCCTCTGGCTTGGTTAGCTCTTGCTTTTGCTTCATTAGTATCTATAGATTTTCTCTATTTTGAGCAAGCATCCTAAGGATCTCCGCATTTATTTTTGCTTGGTCAGAGCTCATATTAGCAGTACCTGCACAATTTATTAGATGCCTATTCATGGGCTCCTACATATGGTTCGCCTTAACCACCATATCCAGTTACTTAACAATTTTTGTGAATGGTTGGACTATGAATAAACCTCCTAAGAGGGTATTAGCACATGCCCGACTATTTTCATCTATAGCTCGATAGAAAGTTTCCACAAGGACATTCTCTGCAAGTTTATAGTCCAGTGCACTCTTTAAGCATCTATTAAACCTCTCCTATGTGGCAAGGATTGAATCACCAGGAAGTTGCACAAAGTTATTGATCTAGTCTCCAACTTGAGCATCTTTGGTTTAAGCAGGTACCTTGTTACATATGCCCTTTGCAATTCTACCTAACTGGTGATCAAACCATGCAAGAGCTTAGATAGCCATAATACAACATTTTTGGTAAGAGACAATGGGAAGACACAAAGTCCACAATATCTGTAGATAGATTCTGTGTTCCCATCACACTCTTATAGATGAATGCCATATTGTGCAGGTGACTATGGGGATCTTTCGACGGTAAGCCTGCAAATAGCCCATGGTTCTACAAAATTTGAAGTAACCCACTCGAGACTATGAACTTTGTGTCTGGCAGTAGTGGTGGAAACACAATAGCTCCAGTCACCTCTATAGCCATAAGATTCAACCTATACTGATTCCACTAGCAAGCATTAGCACTGAAATCCTGAGGCGGTAGAGCAATGTCCTCCAAAGGATTTTTAGCATCCTTGTTATTGTTCCTGTTTAGAGCTACATTGGCCGCATTATTGGTGTTGGCTTGGCCAATTCTATTAACATTATATGGATCTCTAGATCAAATGGAGGGATTTCCGTGACTCTGAATGTTGCGCATACACTATACCTACACCCTGAAAAAGAACAAAAACAAAACAAAAGCAAAAGTAAAATAAGGGAGCTAAGGATTAACGCTCGAATTACTAATGAATTCACTAAGTTTGGCTGTATTCCATGATAAGGTGTCAAAATCAGGATGTCGCCCAAGTTACACCTCCTTTTTAGAGGCTAAAACGGTCGTTGTCAAGGTATATAACCTAACCAAGGTTAGGATCGAACCTCATAGGGAATACGTAGACCCAAGAGAATTAACCAATATGTAATTCGAATAATTAACTGACTTAATTCCCCAAAAGGGGGGTGTCAATAATCAATGAGAAAATAAAACTAACTAACTATCAGAAGAGAGAAGTCAATAATGGAGAGAAACTAGCGTATTGTGTTCCCAATGATTCCTTAACTCAAAATCACTAGATAACCTAATTATTTTCTAGTGATAGCACAAAGGATGGTAATTTATGTTCACCAAGCCCTTTGGTTAAAGGTGAGAGGTGAATTTCAATATATGACTTGGCCCATCTCCATACTGTGCAGTACTTGTAACACCCCACATCTTACAGTACTAGTACTATGCAAATGAAACATGATATGGTTTGGTCAAATTTGTGCCCATTTTTAAAAGTGATTGAATCTCCAATTAGAGGGCGATATATAAGTCTAATGTTGAAGAGGGTCGAGTGCAAATAAGTTTTAAATCAAATGGAGGAGATCACAACTCTAAATAAAGTGAGAGAAGTCAAGTCCTTCTAAGACTTAGTAAGCTAGCAGGTGAGTCACCTACTTGCTTAGCTTAAATTTGCTAGCTAAACGGAGATGAGGCCTGACGTTCAATTTCTTCAAGTCCGATTATGAATAAAGTCCATGTTAAGGGTGTAACTTTAACCCATGTTTAAGCTTCATAAATGAACTATATTTTCAGCCCAAGAAGGATATTAAAAGAGCCAAAGACATCACAAATTCTTTGGTAATTTAGGCCCAAAACTAACTAAGAGAAAGGGGAAAAATGGTCAGCAAAGGCCCATCATTTTGGAGCTTCTTAAGGCCCAAGTGAAAGGGTAAAATGATACTTTAATTTATTGATAAAATAAGGCTTAAAATGGAAAATAAAGACGGCCAAAGTAATCCTTTAAAAGGGGTTATAAGTAGCCCCTTTAACTCCTTCTTAGACTTAGAAATTTTCAGCTTTCACAAAAGTTCTTGCTTATTCTTTCTTAACTTTGTAAACAGCCAAAAGAAGCTTTTAGGGTTCTTAAGGAGGCCCTAAACCTTGAAGTTAAAGGTAAGTGATCATAGTTGTGTGTTTAGTATGATTTTCTTATGCAAAATAAGATACTATCTTGGTTATGTCTATGTTGAAATTGTTGGATAGCATGTGTTCCAAAAGTGGTTGTACATTTTTCTTGTTTATTTGGAAGCTTTTCTATTTTTGGTTGGGTTGGTTATGAAGGTAGGATACTGTTCTTAATAAATATTCATTCTATAATGATGTATGAAGGTTGCGAAACCATTTTTATAGTCCACAAAAGTATATTCTTGTGTGATATTGTAATTGTGCTCGTAATAGGAACTTGTGTGCTAAATTGATTGGGGCCTATGGTCTCACGTCCTCAGCCTATTTTGATGACTATTTTGAATTGTTTTAGGACTATTTGTATGTATAAATGTTGTGGTAACAATTTGGTTGAAATTGGTAAAGTTTTGGAATCATCAATGTCGTAATGTAGCAAAGGGATGTAATGTTATGCCACCTATTTGTATGTTGCATAGAATTGTTATGTCTTGTCCTTTGTGGGCTGTTCTAAGGCTTTTATGGCACTAAAAGAGGCTGCAGATGGTATGTATACAATAATGTGTAAAAGAAAATACGATTAGGGGCAAAAAGATTGAAATAATACTCTTGGGTTTATAATTATCCGCTTGCTGCCGGTATGTTGTCTTTATGAGAGTGGGCCACCAAGATGTATCTACTGGCTACTAATGCTAGTTTTATAACCTACTAATAGTACATAAATATTTGGAGGAAGGAAAGGTTATCTCAAGGTAATAGCGAGGTCGTACAACGAGGTATGTAAGGCTACTTGAGTTCATGTTATTTGGCGTGAAATATAGATCCTTCCTTAGCACATAAAGGCACTTACCAACTCCGACACAACTATTAACCGTGTCTCAAATCTTTCACATATTCATATGCTCCCCTACATAGTCACCTTTAAATCTGCATACATACTTGCATACCAAGATACACAAGTTCATTTTACTAAATAAAGTTCATGTGTTGTTCTACCTCCTATGCATTTTATTATTTGTGTAACTTACTCCTTAAATTATGGTGTTGCCTTTTGTGATTCTTTACGTGTCATATATTGTATCTACGGTCCTACAGCTCCAATATTATTACCACTAAAAGAATCATCTCAAAAGTAACTAAAAGATAAATTATGTTGCTTATTGATAGGTGGTAACCCAAGGGTTGGAAGAATAACCTAGCCAGGGTCGACCCTCTTATGGGGGGGTAGCCCAAGGGGTTAAAGGAAAAGCCTAGCAAGGGCTGATCCCAACATATATTTACCACTAATCAGTTGGTCATTTGTATAATATGTTTTGCACAAATTATATAGTAAAGGTAAAGTAATATAAAGAACATAAAGTGCATGATCCCAAAGTATAACTAAGGGTGGTCTCTTATCCTACACCAGTGCACAGTTTCATTTCAGTTATTACTTCATATACAGTATTTTTTACCTTACATATTCAGTATACTATCTCATGTTGACGTCCCTTATGGGGGACTTGCATTTCATGCTGCAGAAACAGGTGCTAGTAGATCTCCCCAGTAGGAGTACAGGATATCCAGCTGCTGTTACCAAGCTCCAGGTTGCTTCAGAGCTTTATGTGTGTCTAGAGCTTATATTTTTGTAGTGAACAGTTAGTCGAGGTGGGGCATGTCCCGACCTTTATCAGATACTTTTACTTATATAGAGGCTTTGTATACTATGTAAATTAAAGTGTGATCACATCTCGTACTTTAAACACCGTGGCTCTAATGGCTCAACCATCTGCATTTCCTTTTTGCTTGTTATCACTGTCTATTTTCTTAAAGGCATGTCAAATATAGAAATCCCTTATAATATATGTATAAAAAGCACATGGATATGGGTTGGTTCTCCTAAGCCTCATCGGCAACGAGTGCCAGTCTGCCCTAATGGGACTTTTGGCGTGACAGGAGTGGTATCAGAGTAGGTCATCCTAGGGAGTCTACAAAGTCATGTCTATGCAGAGTCTTATTTATCAATGTGTTATACATCACATTTTGTAAGATGGCGGCTATGTGGAATTTAGGAGTTGTTTTTTTTGTTCTTTAGATTGTGCCATAGAGCTAAGTGTAATAGGTAGATTATGTCTAACTCCTAAATTGTTTTGTATAGCAAGTATGCCAGAAACCAGGCAAAACAATGGTAAAGGGGAATGAGTGGAAGTGGTGGTTGGTATACCCAGTCAGGTAAGATAACAAAATGAGGTTCAAGAGGGAGTATAGCCTTCAATTTAATTCCCTGGGTAGGTATGGTCCTAATGTAGTTGCTACTATGGTAGATAGAGTTCATCGATATATGGATAGATTAGATACGTATCTGGTCAGAGATTGTACCATTGCTTCCTTGACCAAAGACATGGATATGGCGAGAATGCGAGCTTTTGCACAGAAATTGGAGGATCAAAGGAAAAGGAGAAGGACATAAGAGTTAGAAAGGGCGCAGTCCAAGAGGGCCAGGTCTATAGGGCAGTTTATACCACCCCAAGGTGCCTTAGGCCTTGGTTTTCTAATAGACCGCCTAGGCCATCCTCCTCCTACTCTACAGCCAGTGCTCTACCATAACTTCAAGGGTCTAAAAGTAATCAGTTTGGTCAATGAGGTGAGGGATAAGGTACACAGACAACAGGATATTCAGCAGGTAGGCAAATGACCCCTACGCAGCCTTATAAATAGTATGTAAGAAGTTGTTTAGGTATATGTCATATTAGGATAGACGCTTGTTATTGGTATGGTGCGCCAGGGCATATGATGTGAGATTGGCTGAAGAGACATATGGGTGATATAGCACAACCTACTGGATTAGTTGTTGCATCATCATCATCAGTTCCTCTATTAGGTAGGGGTCAACAAGCACCTATGGGTTGTGGTAGAGGTGTTAGAGGGGCAGCTAGCTCTAGCGGAGTCCAGAGTCGCACTTATGCTCTGGGGAGTCGGCAAAATTTGGAAGCTTCACCTGATGTGGTCAGAAGTACATTGTCCATGTTTTCACATAATGTATATGCATTAATTGACCCTGGTTCTACACTATCATACAATACTCCACTAATTACTGGGAAGCTTAAGAGGACACCCAAATTATTGAACAAGCCATTTGAAGTGTCTACACAAACCGGAGAATCTATTATGACTAGAAGGGTTTATTATGATGGTATAGTAACTGCTTGTGACTGTGACATATTGGTTGACCTTATTATACTAGAAACGGTGGAATTTTATGTTATAATGGGTATGGATTGGTTAGTTTCTTGTTATGCCACCATGGATTGCCAAACTAAGAGAGTGTACTTCCACTTTCCAAATGAGGCAGTTCTTGAATGGGAAGGCAATATTGGGGCACCAAAGAGTAAGTTTATCTCTTATTTTAAGGCCAAGAAGATTATATCTTAGGGGTATATATGTATTTTAGTTAGAGTAAGGGATACAGAGGTAGAATCACCAACTCTTCAATTAGTTCCAGTAGTGAATGAATTTGTTGATGTGTTCCATGATGAACTTCCAAGCTTACCTCCAGAGCAAGAAATAGATTTTTGTATTGAATTACTTCCAGGCACGCAACTTATTTCCATCCCTCTATATAGAATGGCCCTAGTAGAACTGCGTGAATTAAAAAAGCAGTTAAAAGACTTATTGGAAAAGGTTTTATAGGACCTAGTGTTGTCCCTTTAGGGTGTACCAGTGTATTTTATACGCAAAAAGGATGGAACTTTGAGAATGTGTATTGACTATCAACAATTTAATAGGGTGATGATTAAGAATAAATACCCCTTCCCTAGGATTGACGATTTATTTGATCAGTTACAAGGTGTCAAATGCGTTTCAAAAATTGATTTGAGATTAGGTTATCACCAAGTGAGGGTGAAGGAGAAAAATATACCTAAGACTACTTTCAAAAGACGCTATGGTCACTTTGAATTTTTTATTATGTCATTTGGGCTAACTAATGCGCCAGCAGTTTTTATGGATCTGATGAACAGGGTATTTAAGCCACTCTTGGAGATGTTGGTGATAGTATTTATAGATGACATTTTTGTTTATTCAAGATCAAAAGAGGACTACGCAAATCACTTGCGACAGGTGTTACAAGTTCTTCATGATCGACAGTTGTATGCCTACTTTTCTAAATGAAAATTTTAGCTAAAATTAGTGGCATTCTTGGATCATATTATGTTTGATAAGGGAATAAGGGTTGATTCACAAAAGATAGAGGCTGCGAATGATTGGCCAAGGCCTACGACACCCACGGAAGTTTGGAGCTTCCTAGGTTTGTCAAGTTATTATAGAAGGTTTGATGAAAGTTTTTCTTCTATTTCTACACTTCTAACAAAGTTGACACATAAGGCAACAAGTTCCAATGGAATGACGTATGTGAAAGGAGCTTCCAGGAGTTAAAAAATAAGCTAACTTCTACACCAGGGATAGTACTTCCAGAAGGCACTAAGGGTTATATAGTATATTGCGATGCTTCAAGAGTTTGCTTAGGGTGTCTACTAATACAACATGGTAGGGTAATTGCTTATGCATCTAGACACATATGAGAAAAACTACCCAACTCATGATCTTGAGCTAGCAGCGATTGTATTTTCTCTGAAAATATGGCGCCACTATTTGTATGGGATTCACGTTGACATATATACTGATCCTAAGAGTCTACAATACATCTTTAAACATAAAGACCTAAATTTAAGATAGCGTATATGGATAGAGATAATAAAGGATTATGACAATGATATACTATACCATCTGGGGAAGGCAAATGGGGTAGCCGATGCTCTAAGTCGTAAGCCAATCATGAATACTGGTGATCAAGTTGTGGTAAGTCAAGGAGTGGCTAAGGATCTACCTCAGCTAGCCAATTTGGGAGTTCGCCTTCTTGAAACTCCAAAGGTAGGGGTTATTATGCATAATGCTGTAGAGTCTTCATTGGTAATGGAGGTGAAAGAAAAATAGTTTGAGGATCCTGTTCTATGATAGCTTAAGGAAAAGGTAAGTCAGGGTACTATAAAGGGCTTTGACCTTACACAAATAGAGTACACTACTGCTAATATCGATTAAGTGTGCCTGATATTAATGTATTAAGAAAGAAGATAATGGAAGAAGCCTATCATTCCCGATATTCTATCCATCCAGGATAAACTAAGATATACCATGACCTGAAGGGAATGTTTTAGGGAGGTATGAAAAAGGACCTTGCAAAATTTGTGGCTCAATGTACAAATTGCCAACAAGTAAAAAGTAAAACACCAAAAGCTAGGAGGTTGTATGCAATGCAAAGAGCTTCTAACATGGAAGTGGGATATGATCAATATGGATTTTGTTACTAATTTGCCTAGCTCATTTTAGAAGCTTGACTTCATATGGGTAATAGTTGATAGACTCACAAAGTCAGCATACTTCTTGCTAGTCAGGAGTGATTATATAGCTGAAGAGTATGCCAAGATATAACTCAAAGAGATATTCAGGCTACATGGAGTCCCAATCTCCATTATATCTGACCGAGGATTTGAATTCATTATAAAGTTTTTGAAGTCCTTCCAAAGGATTTTAGGGACACAAGTGAACTTGAGTACAACATTCCACCCTCAAATAAAAGTTCAAGCATAACGCATCATTCAGATAGTTGAAGATATGTCATGAGCTTGTGCATCAAACTTTAAAGGTAGTTGGGTGGACCATTTGCCACTTATTGAGTTTGCCTATAATAATAGCTACCACGTGAGATCAAGATGGCACCTTATGAAGCTTTGTATGGAAGGAAGTGTAGAACTCCAATTAGATGGTTTGAAGTGAGTGAAACCACCTTGCTTGGTCCATATCTAGTCCAACAAGCCATGTAAAAAAGTTAAGATAATATAGAAATGGCTAGAAATATCCCAAAGTCATCATAAATCCTATGCGGATGCTAGAAGGAGAGAACTGGAGTTCTCAGTAGGGGATTGGGTGTTTTTAATGGTGTCTCCAATGAAAAGGGTTATGATATTCGGTACGAAAGGAAAACTGAGTCCACATTACATAGGGACATATCAGATTATTAAGAGGTTCGGTTAAGTTGCATATGAATTAGAGCTACCCCAAGA
>JAOTQJ010198050.1:9962-20417 GCA_025642045.1 Solanum sejunctum | reverse complement strand
AATATAAGTAAAAACAACATCCAACATAAAAATATTTAAACACATCCAAAAACCAACATAATTAAAAAGATTGTCTAATAATATAAAAAAGTATCTATAAGGACAAAATAAGAACTGGGGTCAAAAGAAGTCAAACATCATGGTGCATCAAGCACCGGTCTCTGGCTGGTCAGCAGGGTCTTGGGGCACTATCTCCTCCTCAGCATTCTATGTCGCAGCTGTACGTGAACTACCTTCTCCATGTGAATACTGCTGCTCCCTATCTCACTGTATAGCCGCTAATAGGATCGACTCCTGTACCACCTCCTCTAGTATCGTCTCCTCCACCGAGGCTGTTGGGTCATCATGTCGAGGCCTCTTCTGGCTCATCGCTAGATTATCTGTCTCGAGGGGCCTTTTCCCATGAGCATGCGGGTGCTCTTCTAGCAAGTGAAACACCTCGTCACCTGTCGATGCTACCTCTGGGACTGCAACAGGTGTTACTAACATTTGTAATAGGTCGGCCTTAAAGTTGGCCAACTCCTTAGTCACCGCGCTTTTGTTAACAAGCCTAATGCCCTCAAGTCTCCGCTAGACTCTCACCTCGAAATCATTAAAGCTTGCTCATCAATCAACTCACATGCAAATGCCTTTATCCTCTCTTTTGAGTCACGCATGATTTGGTCAACCCATGGTCTGACCTTTGCGAATAAAGCATGCAACCTAGATTCCACTATAGTCATCCTATGCAGTAGTGCCTGAAGAGTAACAACAGATATAAGAGAATCAACCTGACTCACTTACCATAGCCGGTAAAGCTTCTACAGCTAAAGTAGTGTTGGTAACAACAGAAGTTGAACCCTAAATCGGACGCTCTATCGGGAAGGGTTCTAGAATAGGAGGTGGAATAGCTCTTTGTTGGACTACTGGATTCTCATCGGCCTTGATTAGATTGGGATCCATCATACGCACAACCTTTACATAAGGGTCCAGGTGGAGAGAGACTCGCACACTAGATTCTTTGCATAACCTATTGATTAAAATTGGAAATGGCAATGCCTGCTGAGTGTAGACTGCTAACTCGTGGATCTGTTCTACCATAATGCGATCCCAGTCAATTTCGTACCCTGTGAAAATGCTAGTTAATAACACCTCTCGCTCCAATGTAATCACATTTTTTGTAAATGTAGGCCTGATGCGCCAGTGGATAGTAGACCACCATAATTTTGCTCTGAATGAGAGATGGGCCTTCAGAATATACTCAGCGTGGTTGGTAACCCATATAGGCTAAACACCTTACTCGCAGATTTGGCTTACTATCCACCTAAGAAGATCTATTCTCAGCCTAACAGCTTTTTGATTAACCGCCATATTCTATTGTGAATTACAACACTCTGTAATTTGGCCCAAACTGTACCGTCCAAATGGTTTCTTCTAAGATATCAACAATCTCACCTCTGACCAGTACTTCAATCATGGTTGTTCAATGGGATTTTTGTGCCTCGGAAGATTTCTACATGAAGTAGTATAGGAGGCATAGAATTCACAAACTAGGTAGGGGGCGTACCTTCCCAACACTTGTGATAGCCATCCAAGTCCATGACACTCAATTTGAGCTTTTTGTCCTGGTGCAATGCTTAGCCCTGAGTCTTTTAACCTTGTCTCATGAAATTTCCGCACCGACCTCCCTTACCTTTTTGGTTCCAGTCCCTTTCCATAAATCTCTTATGCCTGGGACATACTATTTTATGCTTTGGGGGTCTGTGGAGGTGACAGTGTAAGTTGAATTGGCTGGCTATTTTGGAACAGTCTCCTCTAGTTGAAATTGAGATACCTCGAGAGGACCCGACTGAGAAAGTGAGGCCTTACTATCTGATCCTTCATTGTCACCCTCCTCTTTAAACTGGGAGGGACTATCCACTTCCATTGGGACCCTTGTTTTTTATGATCTCATCAAGGGTACATTAGCTTTAGGATTTGGCTGCACATTTATCTCTTTAGTAAATTTTTCATCATTTGATGTCTCATACCTAAGTCGGTGTCCTGAAGTCGAGGCATCACCCCTTCGACATCTTGGAGGCATGATATCTTAAAAGTCCACACACACCAACGTATAAGTCCTATGATTTTTTTTGTTCCACACATGACTAACACATAAAACAATCAAACAATAAACAATACAAATACCAAAGTGAAGAACAACTGAACCAGGTGCAAGGTTGCATACACGAGTTGAAGGTACGACTCGTAAGGTGACCTACGAGCCATACTGTATACTCATAGTACTATGTTCTCTAAGGAAAAGGTATTCTGGAATCTGCTATGAGAGACAGGTATGAATCATAGGGTAACCTACGAGTCATAGTCTGTGCTCGTACCTCATTCTAGAAACATTTGAAAATTTAGGTCTGGGCTACAAGACCACTACTATGAGTTGTAATAAGTGCTACAAATCATGGGCGAGCCTCGTATCGAAAATGTTAAGGCACCATAGATGACTGTTGCCTTCTACGAAGGGCCACTACAACTCGTAGGAGGACTTATTAGTCGTAGTGGATCCTAATAGCAGAAAACAGAGAGACCCAAGGTGCTTCTACCATTTCTAAAATGACTAAGAATTAACTAGGAAGCATCAGAAATGAAAAAACACATGAATAACCCAGTAATAAGACTAATCTCTACACTTTACCAATCATCCCATAATGAAACACAAATTCTCCATATCATTCAAAACATTTCTAATATCGAACAGACGAAAAAACATAAAAAGGGTATATTAATTTTATGTATGAGTCTTCCCTCAAAACAGAATGATAACAACCCTCCACTTACAAAGTTCAACCCTAGATGTTCTTCACAAAATAATCACCCGTAAAATACATAATACACGCACATGACCACAACATCAGACTTTAAAGTCATCTAGTAAGGATAAAATTAAAGAATCAACTCATTGTAGGGACATAGACAAGTATAAATCACATTCTTATCATAAAGCATTCATTCAAACACCCAGAAAATAAGATTATTTTAGAGGTATACCAAACTTAACCACAAAAACTTACCAGATGAATGGATGAATCTAAGATGAGAAGAACAAAAGGAAATTGAATCCTTGGTGAAAATTGCACTTACTGGTGGATAGTAGTAGAGGCATGATTTGGAGAATGAATGAAACAACGAAAATTATGTTAGGGGGGTTATAAAGTGAGAAGAGCCATTTCATAAAGGGACAAAATGAGCCAAAATTCGTTAGTCTTTTAATATGCCAAATCGTGTCACCTTTTAAAATTCTGTAGATTGAGCCTACGAGACTCTGACTACGAGTCGCGGGATGTATTACAACTTGTAAGTCCCAGTCTTGTGGCAAACCCAACACTTCATACTATTTAAATTTGTATACCTGGGCACTACAAACTCCACTTACAACTTGTAGAAAACCATCTTAATCATAAGGTTGGCTCGTAGTGTGTGTGCCAACTTTATATACTCATTGTTTCTCTTTACGAGGCATGACTATGAGTCATAATAGTGACTACGACTCAATGGTTTGCTCATAGAACCTGCTCCAAGCATAAATCTCTTTACTCCTTATTTTTTTGGTTCCTTCTTGCAACCATTTACTCCATATGCAATTAAATTCAAGACAATACAACTGATTCAAAGTTTTAACACTCATAACAAAATGTTAAACTACCACCTAACAAATTAAATGAATGAAAATGTCTCAAAATAATCCAAAACAGAAAAGATGCTTGGGTTGCCTCCCAAGAAGCGCCTTGTTTAATGTCGCAGCTCAACCATGCCATCATGGATGGTCAGACTTCTCCATGAGTTCCATCGTTGCTCCTTCTATTCTTCCTTTGCTTATCCTATACCGCCTCTAGTTTCTCGATAAGCTGCTCCATCATATCTCCGAACCTTTGCATTAACAAGGTTTGTTATTCCACTTTGTAGTTACTTTTGAGAACATCAAACTTTATCTCCCAAACAATGTCATCTTGCTCATTGACCTTGATTAGGACTTGTTCAAGCAAATGTTCAACCTCGGCCAGTGATGTGATGCTAGTGCGATAACCTCGACCAGTTTGACATATTCTCACTCTTAGGTTTACTTGGGGCTCCCTTCAATGCACTAGTGGATGGTCCGGCCGTCTTTGAAAGGGTTGGTAAACTTGGGCAACTGCAAATAGCTTGTCCATATACTTGGTGATCTCATTAAATAGAAATCTTAGGAAATCCCCGCAGTCCCCTCCAAATAATGCATTAGCATGGCCTTGTTGCTCCGAGGTTAGTAATCGATAAAAATTAGCTGTCAATTCATCATCAGTCAGACAGTGATTTTGATTCATTGCCAAGCACTGGTTATACCTTTCCTAAGCTACTACCAAATGTTCTCCTGGAACCCTTTTGAAATTGTAGATATTGTTCTATGTCTTTGCTTGTTAGGCACCTTATAAAAGTTCATGAGGAAGACTCTCTGTACCTCTCCCTAGTTGGAACAAACATCGGGTCGGAGAATTAACCACTATTTCGCAGCCTCAGTTCGGAGAGTCATTGGGAAAATTGAAGAGCCATGGCCTCCCAAGTAGGATGTCTTGTCCCAAGAACCCCCCTCAACATTTTAGTAAAATTCTAAAGGTGTGTTTTGAGTTCTTCGAATTCTTGTCCATAAAACAAGTCTCTTCTTTACAATGTCTCCGACAAGTCGGTTGCTATATAGAGCTTTTGTTCAGTCATGGTGCCAAACAACCTATGAATAGGCTAAACAACAAAAACAAAAAGAAAATTTAAACTATAGGAGAGTTTAGAAATTAACACTAGAACTAACTAATAGTGAACTCAAGTCAAAACCTAGTCGTATTCCCTGTCAACGATGCCATAATTTCTGATGATTTCATGCTCCAATAAGAAAGTGGTAGTTGTCAGCAATTAACCTAACCGAAGGTTAGGGTCAAATCCACAGAAAATACATGGTTTAACTACAAGAATTCACTATTAATCATTTCGAGTATCGATAACTAAAATCTCTAAATGAGGAGAGGGGGATTTGTGATTAAAAAAAATAAACCCTATGCTAAAATGTGAGAAAATGCTCAATTTTAGGGATAACTTGGGAATTATGTTTCCCATGGTTCTTTGACTCAATTACCCTAGGTAACATAACTACAATTGGAGATTCGTATGCTTGAAGGTAACTTAGGTTATTCCAGCCCTTTTGTGAAGGTGAAAGTCAAATTTTACCATGGCGTGCCAACTAACCGTTACTTATTTCCCAATCAACCTTCCCTTGGACGGGTTTGATTGATCAGACAAGAACACGTCAATCAAATTCTATCATGTACTTCCCTTTTCCTATTCACCACTACCTTGCTCAAGATTGTGATAGTAGGCAGGATTTGGTGTTGGCCACCACCAAACAATAGTCATAATGAAGGAAAGTAAACAATACATACAAAACCCCAATCACAGAAATGCAATAAACCTAGGTTATCTCAGGTCAAATACCCATGGTTTCCACAACCCCAAGCTGTGGATGATTAGCTACTAATGGCTAAGGCAAAACCAATAAAAATGTATATGAAAGACATGATTGAGAATTCTACCCAAGGCAATGAAGATTGAAGATACCACAAGTTGCAAACCACAAGCTTGATAGATTGATAATAAGTACAAAGCAAGGTTTACAATCCCCAAATTAGGGTTTTCCAAGAGAAAAAAATAATCTAAGTTAAAAAACTATAAGTTTTCTTGAGAGAATATTCAAAGATAATATTCTCTTCTCAGTTTTGAATCTCCCTTTTTAAAATCCTAACTTAAACTATATATAGTGTTTACAAAAAAATCCTAAAAGTTACATAGAAAAGATAGTTGATAGCTGGTACACCTTGCAAGTACGACTTGTAGGATGGCCTATGAATCGTAATCGGGGTCTCGTATCAGGTTCTTGGCATCTTAGACTCAACTGGTACAATCCACTAGTATGACTCGATACTCCTCTCGTAGTTTAGGCCTTCAGATTTTGGTCCTATGTTTTGGTACTCTGATTCCGACTATGAGTCTACCTATATGAGTCGTAGTGAAACTTAGTCTTCAACTTTTTTTCAAAATCATGTCAGCCTAAATTTTCTGCAAGAAACAACACAAAAACACATAAAACCCATGAAAAGTCATATTAAAAACTCAGAAAATCTCTTGTTTTGCATATCAAATGTGTTGTATTTTGATAGCATATCAGTAGGAACTAGAGCCTAACTTGATCCTCCTCCTCCTCCACATGGATTGTATGATTTCTGTCAAAGCAAGTCGGTGAGTCCTCCTCAACTCCAAGGACATACTTCTCTTGATTTATGCTATGTGTTGACTCTTCTTTTATTGGAAACTTAGGATATTGAGAGTGAGCCCAGAGATTATCTTGGCCCCCGCTCTTATCTATGTATTAGAGATATTGTTGGAACCTTATGATACGTTAATGCAATACTATTGGCGTGTTATATTTCTATGGTATTAAAGATGTCTCTTAGCCTCGTATTCCCCTTTATTTATCTATTATTGTTGTAAAATTTCTTCTACGACCAAGGATGTGTAATGATATGCTAAGATAATTGTCTGGGGTCCCTTTGGGTTCCTCATTCGCGTGTCACATTTAGGGCTTTGGTTTGGGTTGTGATAGAACAGTCGCTCAGAGAGATACATCAGCCCTAGCTACTAGGAATCCCCGACTAGAGTTCCCAATTAAGATAGAGATAAGGAGATGAGGTCACCCTATCAGGACTGCTGAGGTCCCAAAGATGCCCCCTGCACAGCTAAAGCTGACTCCTACTTCAAAGGTGGAGTTTAGGGAATCCATTAATATGCTTACTCAGCTAGTGGCCTTTAAAGGAAATAATCGAGGTCCTCATGTTCCTAACTCTAGCTCACAGGAGTCATGGTTACAACCAATCTCAGGGATTTCTTATGGATGAACCCTCCCGTGTATACGAGGTCAAAAGTTAAGGAGGACCCACAAAATTTCATTGATGATATATATAAGGTTTTGAAGGTCATGCATGCTAGTGGGGTCAAAGGGATTGAACTTGCCCCCTACCAGCTGAAGGATGTTGCAAACATCTAGTACAACCAATCGAAAGATAGTAGAGGAGAATATGCTGAGCCTAGGTAGAAGGAGAGTTTGAAGCTACTTTCCTTGACCATTTGTTTCCCCAAGAGTTAAGGGAGGCAAAGGTTGACAAGTTCGTGAACTTGAAGCAAGGAGGGATGACCGTTAAGGAGTATTGTCTTAAGTTTATTAAGTTGTCCATATATGCTGTGGAGGTGGTCCAAGATAAGAAGGAAAGTATGAGCAAGTTTGTGTCTGGCTTGGGCAGTCAAATGCAAAAAAAGTGCAAAGCAGCCTTGTTGATCCCAGGTATGGACATCTCTAGGATTATGGTGTACCCGCAATAAAAAGGAGGATAAGAAAGAGATAGAGAAGATAAGATGAACAGGAAAGCAAAATCAGCAGGGCATGAGTCTAATCAGTAGAGATAAAATCAGGGTGACAAGTCTTACTTTCAAAAGAGATCGTCTTATCATGCACCCTCTACAGCTAGTGCGCCAGTCCAACAGAATAGGTATTATTAGACTAGAATTCTTATGGTTACCAGAATTTTAGAGCTCAGGGTTCTCAGTCTCAATCTAGTGTGACCCAATGTATTAAAGTAAAGCCACCTTGTGACAAGTATGGTAAATTCCATCTGGGTGAGAGTCGTATGGGTAAAGATTTTTTCTACTCTTATTGGCAGACTGGTCATTTTTAGTATGAGTGTTCGAAGAGGATACAAGGTGCAGGGAGAAACAAAGCTCAGTCCTCTACAGCACCCCCAGCTAGCAGTCATCAGAGGGGTACTACTACGAGTATAGGAGGCGGGACAAATTGTCTTTATGCCGTAGGTAATAATCAGGATCAGGGGACAACACCAAATATTGTTATGGGTATGCTTAGAGTCTTTATTTTTAATTATTATGCATTGCTTAACCTGGATGCCACTCTGTCTTTTGTAACCCCCTATGTGGCTAGTAAATTTAGGATTCTTCTAGAGTGTTTTCTTGAGACCTTTGTTGTTTCCACCCCTACTGGTGAGTCTACTTACCTGAGAGGGTTTACAGGGATTATGTAGTATACATTTATCATAGAAGTACCTTGGCTGACTTGGTAGAATTGGAGATAGTTGATTTTAATGTGATCCTTGGAATGGATTGGCTCCATGCCTGTTATGCCTCGGTGGATTGTAGAACCAGGATTATTAAGTTTAAATTTCCTAATGAACCTGTCTTAAAGTGGAAAGGGAGTTCTATTGCACCTAAAGTCAAGTTTATCTCTTATCTTAGAGCGAGAAAATTGATCTCCAAGGCTTGTTTTTATCACCTCATGCGAGTTAAGTCTGATGATGTTTAGTCTCCTACTCTTGAGTTAGTTTCGATTGTGAATGAGTTTCCTGAAGTATTTCCTGATGATATACCTGTAGTACGTCCTAATAGGGAGATTGACTTTGGGATTGATGTTCTCCCCAACATCCAGCCTATCTCGATTCACCTTATCCAATGGCCACTGCTAAATTGAAAGAGTAGTTAAAAGACTTGCTAGAGAAAGTTTTCATAAGACTTAGTGTTTCTCTTTGGGGTGCTCCAGTTCTATTCGTGCATAAGAAATATAGGTCTCTTAGAATGTGTATAGACTATTGACAAATGAATAAGGTCATAATAAAAAACTAAGTATCCCCTCCTTAGGATAGATTTGACCAACTTCAGGGTGCCTCTTGCTTCTCCAAGATAGACCTCAGATCTGGTTACCATTAGGTGAAGGTGAGGAAATATGATATTCATAAGATATCCTTTAGGATAGCGTATGGCCACTTTGAGTTCTTGGTCATGTCCTGTAGATTAACTAATGCACCTGCAGCATTCATGGACTTTATGAACAGAAGATTCAGACTGTATATTGATATATTTGTGATTGTATTTGTTGATGTTATCCTGGTATATTCTAAGGATTAACTAGAGCATGCCAATAATCTTAGAGTGGTATTGCAAACTGTCAAAGATCATGAATTATATGAAAAGTTTTCGAAGTGTGAGTTTTGACTCAAGTTCGTGGCCTTCCTAGGTCATGTTGTCTTGGGTGATGGTATTCGAGTAGTTGTCCAGAATATTGAAGTGGTTAAGACCTGGCCCAGTCTGATCTCTCCCACAGAGATACAAAAATGCTAGACCGACCTCTCCCACTGAGATATAGAGTTTCTTATGGTTGGCGGGCTACTAACTAAGATTTGTTGAGGGGTTTTCTGCCTTGTCTGCACCATTCACCAAGATAATGCAGAAAAAGTTCAAGTTTCAGTGGTCTGACGAATGTGAAAAGAGCTTCCAGGAGTTGAAGACTAGACTAACTACCGCCCCTGTTTTGACTTTGCTATATGGGATAGAAGACTTCGTGATATATTGTGATGCATCCAGAGTTGGACTGGGTTGTATACAAATGCCTAAAGGAAAGGTGATAGCATACGCCTCTAGGAAACTTAAGGTTCATGATAAGAACTATCTGACTTGTGATCTTGAGTTGGTAGCAGTGGTGTTTGCATTGAAGATCTGACGCCACAATTTGTATAGAGCTCATGTGGACGTGTTCACTAATCACAAGAGCTTGCAATAAATTTTCAGTCAGAAAGAGCTCAAACCTGCGGCAAAGGAGATGGCTAGAGTTGCTCAAGGATTATGACATGAGAATTCTTTATCACCCAGGTAAAGCTAACAAATGTTGTTGATGCTCTTAGTAGGTTATTTATGGATAACACTGCCCCTGTGGAGGAAGGGAAGAAAAAGTTAGCTAAAAACGTGCACAAATTGGTCCGCTTAGGAGTACAACTGAAAGAGAATAATGAAGGCAAGGTCAATGTATCTGCTTTATCCTTAGTATCAGAGGTGAAGAAAAAGCAAGACGAAGACCCCGTCTTGTTCTAATTGAAAAAAGTTGTTCATAAGCAAAAGTGATGGTTTTCTCCAAAGTGGGAGAAGGGTTGTTGAGATACTAGGGTAGATTGTGTATGCCCGATGTTGATGGTGTTTGAGAGAGAGAGTCATGGTCGAAGCTTACCGCTCTATATATTATATCCTGGCTCCACCAAGATGTACCATGATTTGAGAGAAGTTTATTGGTCAAATGAAATAAAGAAGGACATCACCGAATTTGTCTCTGAGTGTTCCAATTGTCAACAGGTCAAGGTTGAGCATCAAAGACCTTGTGGGTTAGCTCAGAACTTTCAAATTCCTGAGTGGAAATGGGAGATAATCAACATGGATTTCATTACTGGTTTACCAAGGTCCCGAAAGCAACATGATTTGATATGGGTGATCGTGGATAGGATGACTAAATCAGCCTACTTCATGGCAGTCAAGACCACTAATACAGCTAACACTACTAAAAAATAGTCAAAAAGCGAT
>JAOTQJ010198029.1:0-20418 GCA_025642045.1 Solanum sejunctum | reverse complement strand
AAGCGCTTTCAAGAATTGACGCTACTTTGACCAAACCATATCAAGATTTATTCCCATACTATTAGTACATGTAAAATATGGGGTGTTACATTCTTCCTCTTCTACCCGAGCTTTGCTAGCCTCATAAGAAAAATCCTCTGTTATGAACAGGTTCCTCACACTCTCTAGTAGGGCCCTTTCTTCATCTAGACCACTCTTGAGGAAACTAGTTGATCAAAAAGTTTGATCTTATGACGTTAGGGGGTGTTTTAGGTCGAAGTCCCATTCCCCCATCCTTATAGGTACTTTTGCTTCATAACCCAAACCAAAGGTATCATTTTTGAAAGGTGGGGAGATTGGCTTGGGTATACCTTGAAGTTTGGCCCCTAGCCCCTTGCCTGGCTCATAGCCCAACCATAGCAGCATGCTCAAAATCTTCTGGCTATACTATGGCTTTGGCTCAATATCTCCTACTAGCTCAACAGTGTGGAATATTTTTCCGTTCATATGGCCTTGTCC
This sequence comes from Solanum sejunctum, assembly GCA_025642045.1. Classification (NCBI taxonomy): domain Eukaryota; kingdom Viridiplantae; phylum Streptophyta; class Magnoliopsida; order Solanales; family Solanaceae; genus Solanum; species Solanum sejunctum. The sequence continues at coordinate 19,920 of JAOTQJ010198029.1, read as the reverse complement.
TTCAATAGTATAGATGGGTTGCCCCTTCTCCCCGTGCACCACTATCTCTTCATGCTCCCACTCAAATTTTAGGCATTAATGGAGGTTGGATGGTACTGCTCTATCCATGTGAATCCACGGGCGCCCGAGCAAAAGATTATAGGAAGAGGGAATGTCCATCACTTGGAACGTGACAGGAAAGGTTGTTGGACCAATAGTCATATCCAGGGTGATCTACCTATGGTGTCCCTTTGGGAGCCATTGAAGTCCTTCACATTCATCTTATAGGTTTGAATTCTTGCTAGGTCCACATCTAACCTAATTATAGTGATAAGTAGACAAATATTCAGTCCGGAACCTGGGTCAACCAAAGCTTTAGTAATGACTCTATTTTGGTACTAGGTGGTGATGTGAAGAGATCAGTTATGGGTGGTCCCTACAGATGGGAGCTCATCCTCATGGAATGATATCTTGTATGCCTTGAAGATTTGCCCAACCATGTTGGGCCATTTCTCCTTCTAAAATGTTGGATGGAACATAGGCCTTATTCAACACCTTCATCAAGGTCTTCTGGTGAAGTTCCAAAGTCTGTAAAAGGGACAAGATGGAAATTTGAGCAGGCACCTTACTTAACTGCTCAGTGACAAAGTATTCTTTGGCTTGTATTTTCTTCCATACACCACTCTCCTTCTACTTCTATGACAGGAGGCTTGGTGTTGACCCCAATTTTTACCCTCCATGGTGTCAAATTAATCACCGAGCTTTATTTTTGTTTTAACGATTTTTATACTATCATTTTCAAAAACAAAATTAAATTATGGGCACGTGAGGGGCACGTGCCCTATATATATCTCTCACCCTCATATTCTTCCTCATTTTTCCCCTTTCCCCTTAAATCCCAAAACCCTAGCAGCGCCGCACTCCCCGACAAATCTCCCAACATTCCCCGACAACTCCCATTCCCCCATGGTCGTTTATCCCCTCACGCATACCCCTCTTTTTCTTCTTTACTTCAAATTCAAAAGGGATCCGTTTGAAACCCTAATCGTCCCCTATATAATCCCCTCTTCTTCATTATTTACGGATAGCCGTAAATAGTGAGAAAATCAGGGTGGTGACTGAAACCAAAAAAAAAACTGAGCAATAGCTTAGCAGCCATCGACAGTAGAGAAGGAGCCATCGATAATCTCTGAAAACTCCTAGCAAACTTCAATCTATGGCCAGAATCAGTATCTTTTGAAAAATCTCAAAAATGCTTTGTTGATTTTCCAGCCATTCTTAATCTCAAAAACCTTAGTCAAAATCTTGTTTGTCGATTTAGGAAACAGAATGCATAATTTCAGGGTCAAAAAGTTTTGAACGAGGTTTGGTGGTATCGAGGTTCACTGTTAAGCTCATCGTCGTCCCGGTTCGCTACTAAAAAAAAGGTAATATCCTAACTTTATTTTCATTTTGAATTTTCATATCCTTTGTTCGGAATGTGAATGTCGTAGCTATACTGAAGTCTCCTATTTGAGCTTATTTGGTGACTGAAAATGCCTGCTGGGACTGTTTGATGTCGTAAAGATACTATTGTTTGGATTTTTGAGATAGTTTTGGGACTATATTATGATGCTGTTAGCTGACTAAATGATGTGGTTAAATTGATATGCTATGGGATTGATGTATTTGAGGTGAAAATTTGATTTTTAAGTTCGCATTTATGAGTCTGATTTGCAAATTGATGACTGAACTACGCAAAGTAGTATTCTTTATTTCGAGCTGATTGTTTAGAAGATTATTTGTTAAAGGAAAGATTTGTTCACATAGGATCTACGTAAGTTTTTTTATTCCGTCTACATTCCTCAACTGTAAGGAGTTTCAATTTTGTGTCTCAACTGGAAGTTTTTGGTTTAAGCATGACTTGTTTCTGAATCATGAAGTTTTAACTTAGTACAACTTGCCTTTGATGCTATTTTCATGCCTCCATCTATTCTCATCAATCAGTAATTCAAATTTGGATTTGTCTCCTATATTCCATCGCATAATGTTTGAAATAATGTGAGTATGAACTTTTCCTCCTGAAAGTCTTCTCTGGGGACCACTTAATTAATCAAAGAATGACTGAAAATTGAGAATATGTTTAAACTGTTGAATGCTTACTCTCTGGCATCTCTTCCCAAATTTAGTCTTCATTTTTTTCCATATACATGGTTAAGGCTGGTTAATCTGAAGGCCATCACTTTCCCTGCTTCATTTGTTCACTCTGGATTTACTTGAATGTTGCTTTAGCTCCCCTGTTTGGTCTATGGTTAATGCCAAACATTGAAGCTATTTGTATGTGAAATGAATTGTAGTCAGCACATGTGCTCCCATGTTAATGTCAAAATATGATTAAGTGATTTTCTTTACTACTTCACCTTAAAACAGTGGCTGATTCATACTGTGTGGTAGCAACATAGCAAATATTGGTTGATGTGAGCTAAAGGACTGTCTGTTGTGAATCTATGACTTTTACCTACTTGTTCACCCTTGCTTGTGTTGAGTTATGGAAATTTATTGTCAAGCTCTTGTTTGCACACATTGCTACCTTTAAAAGAGTATTTTAGCTCTGTTCAAGCTTCTTCCTTCTTCTTGAGATCCAGTTTAGCAGTTTATACAATGTTATACACAACTTTTATCATTGTCATGGATTCGTATCCCATCCCTGTATCCCTGTATCCCTGCATCAGTTAAGTGTGTTGAGGTCTTAGATTGCTGTCATTCTGTTCATTGGGATGCCCCTTCTGAAGTCCAGTCATTCTTCCTAACTTGAATGTTTCTCTTGAGGTCTGAAAACTCATTTTTATTCCGATCCCTGCTCCTTGCTTTAGTATTTGCATTGAAACTCTTGGTGAGCCTTTCAATCCATCATAATGCATGAAGTTGGCTCCTAAATCTTCTTGATTATATTTCGAAACCAGACCATGTTTTACTTTGCTTATATTCCCTTGACTGCTTCCTTTTAGTTTATTATGAAGATTTTTATTTCATCTCTAAGGCTGCTTTTCTTGATGGCATGTTAAAGTTTGAATCCGAATATGCTCTTGTGTTTGTTATCTACTGATTAAGTGGTGTTGAACCGAATATCCTTCGTCAATTGCTTGCTAAGTTCTTATTATGATTGTTTGGGAGATTATGTCTAATCCTTATTTTTCTTATCTTTGCATGAACATTTCCTGGATCCATTTGGACCTTTTCCTCTATACATTTCAATGGGCCATTGAGGCCCAGACTTCCTCTTCCTCAGTCAGCCTCATTTTCAGGGGAAAGAAGTTATTATACATGACTCGAGAAGCAACAGTCATGCAGGCCTAAACACAAGGAATTAAAATGAGTCATCATTTGAGTTTGCTAAGCCCAATCCTTTCTTTTCCCTCTTTTATTTTATTATTTGCAGTCATTTACTATTTGTTTTGGATGCTAATATTTCGTCTACTATTGGTTTCAGTCTAATTAGATTCCCAGAGTGTCAAATCATTTATGTTATTTTGTTTAGTCTTATTTTAGTTTGGAAAAATATCTGCATAAAAAATAAAATAAAAATGAAATAAAAAATAAAATAAAAAATGTGATTTTGTCATGTTAGTTCAAGTTTTCAAACCTAGTTAATTTTCCTCAAGTTTAGTCAATTTTCAAATCTGTTTTCGAGTTTGATCAAAGTCTTTTCAAAATTAATCGATTTCAAAATCAGTCAACCTTGCGAGTCAATCTTTTTCAAGTCAAAAGTTAGTCAAAACACTTAATTGCCGGATAATCGCATTTAGCATCCATTTCGAGTGCGTAAAACCTTCTCGAAGTGAACATGTGAACTTGAACCCTTTCTTTGGATTTTAAAAGATTTTTCTACTAGGTCTTTTAAAGTATTTAATGGTTTCCTAATTATCCGCAAAATTGGGTGGCGACTCTGTTTTCCTTTCGAGTTTCGAGAGTTGTTTTTCTCAAATAAATTGAGTTTAAATCATTTCTTAATTTTTGAATAATTTTGATTTTATTTTCAAAGCAAGCCATTTTTCATGATAACACTTGGTCTTGATTGAGCTTCCCTGAGTCAGGTGTTTTGGAGTATATATTCTTTCGAAATGGGTTACCCCTTGGGTAGCATCAGCTTCTTCTACTCTTGTCTTTTCCTTCTCATAGCTCCAAGGAATAGCGTGAGTGTTGATGCTTTCTTGGGGAGATCTTGTGACTACAAAAGGTAATTTGGGCGTAGCAACTACTACCTCAAACAGTTGGCACCCTTGTACCACAAAAAGAGCTATCACCGTAACTAGCTTGTCTTGCTCTACCAACCATATGGATCCTTCTAGATTTGTTGATTCTCATACTTTCAGCATGTTCACCTGATGATTAGAAAGTGGGTTATCGGATATGTTGCGTGCAAGTTCTTTTAGCTGGATGGTCTTGGTGTCTATGAGTTTTCGAATCTTATTTCGAAGGGATCGACAAACCTCTGTGGTGTGTCCTTTCATTCTAGAATGATAGGCACACACCTTGTTGGGGTCATACTATTTGGCTTGGGTATCAATACGTAAAGCAGGAATTGGTGTGATATAACAGGCTTCTTTGAGTCTTTCATATAATTGGGCGATAGGTTCATCTAGGAGAGTGTAGGTTTTGGTGGGCCTTTTGTCAAAGTTGGGATGGTTTTTGTAATTTGGTTGTTGAGGAGATAATGGTGGTAGTGGAGTGGTTTGATAGTATGTTGGTAGGGTTTTATAGAAAGGATATGTGGGCTGTTGGTATTGTGGAGGGGGAGCTTAGTAGGGGGTATATGTTAGGTAAGGAGGGTAGGGCATAGGGTAAGGTGATGTTGGGTAGTGAGGGAGCGGTATGGTTTGAATTTGTGGTTAAACGAGGCGTTTGTGCGCCAATATGACCGCACCAACTTCCTTTTCTCTTATGATTTTCCGACAAGTTTCCAGATTGTAGCGCTTTGTTAGTAGCTTGTAGATCCTCCAAATTAATGATGGTACTATTTTTAATACCTTTCTCGATTCTCTCTCCCTATCTGATGATGTCCACAAAACTTTTTTCTACAATTAGCATCATCTTGTCATACTATTGGGGTTCTTGTGCATGAATGAAATAGTCTTTTATCTGAGACTCATCCATGGGAGGTCTAGCCCTGGAGGCCTCAAACCTCCATCTAACAGCATAATCTTTGAATGTCTCACCCGATTTCTTTTTCAGATTCTGGATGTAGAACCAATCGAGAGTATTCTCCATGTTGAATCCGAATTGGTTTATAAAGTCGAAAGCCATATCTACCCAACTTGATAATTTGTGGTCACCTAGGTCAATATACTATGTTAGGGCTTCTCCCGTTAGACTCCGCATAAACAACTTCATCCTGATCCTTTCATCTCTTCCAACCCCCACAAGTTTATCACAATACATGCTCAAGTGGGCTTCGGGATCTCCGATACCATTGAATAACTCGAACTTGGAGGGTTTGTACCCCTCAGGCAACTCCACATCAGGATGTATGCATAAGTCTTTACAGTTCAACACAACTATCCTTTTACTTGTTTCGACTTACAGCAAGCAATTAGTAAAGCTATCCAATTTCTCAACCATGGACTTGATCAACATATCCTTTTGGGAGATTCTGTTTTGTGGTAGTCGTGGGTATACAGAGTTGTTTTGACATATATAGGATTTTGGTCGTGGTTTCCAAGAGCATGAGCATATGAGGTATTGATGGTAGGCTTGGGAGGTATGATTGGGATGTGGCTAGTATTTTGTCGGTATAATGTTGGCTCAAAAGGCCCTGCATGGTATGTATTTTGCAAGTGATAGGTGGGAATTTGAGCATTTGTGGGTGGCAATTTGGTGGAATTTGGTTGATTTTTGGAAGTGGATGTCACAAGTGTGGGTGTGGTTTGAGTAGTATTGGCATGTTCTTCGATGTTATCCCTGAAAGGGATGCCAAGCGAAATGGATAACTTGGACAAATTTCGCATGCTGGCTATTTCTTCTTCAAGCTCCAGAATATTTTGCTCCATTTTTAAAACCAAGTCAATAAAGTGAGCCCCTCTATTAGAGTTCTCATTGCTGCTGTTGGCGTTTGCCATCTTACCCTTGTTCTTGTTATTCAGACTTTGGAGTGGTAAAGGAGGAGGAGAAGGAGCCCCTTTTGATCTCGTGTAATAGGTCAGAATGGACGAACAGATCAACCTTTAGAAAGGTAAAAACAAAACCAATAATATTTTGTTAGAGGTTAGGATAATAGCACGTAGTTTATCAAAAGAATCTTCCTAAGATGCAAGGACCTCATTGAGCCAAAGGTAGGCCTAATACGATAAGCAAGTGATTTGCTATAATTAATTCAAGTCATAATTTGTGAATTAGAGTTTAGAGTTAGTAAATGAAATAACTGATAAGACTAATTTTATTATAAAATCCAACTAATACGTCATGAGACAATAAAACAAGCTTGCATGAAATAAAAACCTAAGGGGAAAAGGATAACATGGGAAAACAATAGAATGAAACTAAAGCCTTCAAATGTGGAGCTCTGTATATGTAGGGACAATTTGTTGTCTCATCTCTGGGGTGATTCCATAATCCCTATTAAGTAGATTGCGAGCCCAGACTTTCTCCTCCAAATTTTCAAACCCAAGATTCCCACCATGATCGAGGTTTGCTCTTTCAACATCTTCTAGAATCCAGACATAGTACTCAGGTGTGCAATATGGGAGAGGCTCTTAGACTTGGATATTGATAACTCTCTCCCATCTTCCCATTATGTCTTGAACCTGTGGAATTCCCTCTGCAAAGTCTAACTCAGCTATGATCATGTTAGAGCATAGTGGAATCATTTGGATTAGCCCAAACTGACAAAGAACTCGTAGAGGGGCATATGGTTGGACCACTTTTAGACCAATGAGTTCAATGTAATAAAGCTCATCACCCCTCACTTTGGCATGTTGGATGCACAACCAATTATATTTCCATTGAAACTGATACCCAGAGAGCTCCCTCATAAAAACATACCATTCTCTGGATCCTCGCGGAGCACTAAACCTAGACATTTTTCTTACATAAGTGTGAATCTTGTTCCCCATTCCATCTAGAGCATCAAATATAGCTCGTCATTTATAGAAGTGATCGATTGCCCATATTTGTAATAACAAATAGCAACCCTCGAAGAATCTTTTGCCCTTAGCACATCTGGAAAATGCCCTCATCATTTCAGCAACTATCATTGGAACCAGAGTTACATTGGCATGATTATATCTTTGGCCAATCTTCAAACCACAAAACTCAAGGAAATGCCTTTCTTGGCTCTTTCTCTAGGGAAGACCAACGTACCCAACAGTGCAAGGGCAAAGGCATTGATGCGATATTTTTCCCATTTTTTAGCAGAGCAGGCAAATTCTTCATTGAAGTTCCTGTGACCATCCTTGTGATCAAAGCGAGAGTATCAGAAATACAAAGAGATCCAACCAAAGTCGAGAGAGACCAAACTTGGATTGTATCTCAATCCTAGGGATTTGCGAAACTTCTTCGCCGATATCTTGTGAGGAATGATCATCCGAAGTATATGGTAGCTTAGTTCTGTGAACCTACCAATTTCCTCTATAGTGGGGGTCATCTCAAAATCCTTGAATTTGAAGATTGTTCTTGCAGAGTCCCAGAATCTTAACAAGGCCTTGATCAGGTCCCTGTTGGAGCTGAGGAAGAGCAAGAAAGTCAAACCACCTAACAACTGACGGACCTCCATAGCACGCTTTTATTTGATCTCATTCCACCATCCTCTAAGCTTATGACTTACACACACCACCATGAGATTGTAGGCAAAATCTGGACAAGCCATGAAATCTGCACACAACTAAAAAAACAAATAGAAATGCTCTAAACTCCATCTTACATATTTAGGCTTGAATTAGTTTTATCGCATTTCACATAGACACATAGTATGCATGTTTTGTCTATGGGGTGATTGGACCCTTCAGACTTAAATAGGGTGGCTACTAATGTAGATTGACCCCAAGGGTCAAACTACCTAAGGCTTATGCATGCATGACCTAATATTAAGGGTGGATAAAGCTCTATCCTAAGTTTCTACAAGAGTGGGGTTATACACAAACTGGATTTCCTATGTGAGAAGGCACGTGGTCCCACGGTAGAAAAATTATCCACTTAACCATGCATATGCCTTCTCGCTAGACCCTTGGGTATTGAAAAGAAGTTTGTAAGAAGTGAAAAGGCACAATATCACGAGAAAAAGAAAAAAAGGAAAGGGTCCCAAGTGGGGGAAGATATGAAAGGTATGATAATATATTAAAGTAGTAACATTTAGCACATAGTTTTAAAGAAATAATAAATATTAAAGCAAGTAAAGGGAAGGGGAGATGCAAAAAGGAAAAGCAATTAAGTTAGTAAGAGAACAAAAATAATAAACAAATAAACATTTAATAACCCACATAAGACACAAAACACATAATGATAAGAGCCTAGAATCCCCAGCGGAGTTGTCATTCTGTATAGCTCAATTTTTCTCGTGAAAAGACGGGAACCTAGATGACTTTGTCCCAAGGACTCTTTTGGGATTTGAAAGTAATTGAAGAGTCGTCACCTAATGATTGGGTGCATTAGGACACCATTTCTAACCTACTATTAAGTCTAAGCCTAAGGTAACCAGAGATTGGGTAAGGGCTCAAATTACCTAGAGAGGAAGGTGTTAAGCACCCCTCGAGGTCCACAAGTGTGGGTCCCGACCGTATCTCATGTCTCATGTGGAGGATTACGAATAACAATTAAGGATCTCTGATTTTAGAACTCTATAATGAAACTAAGTGTTAAAAATATTTTATTTTTATTATTTTATCAAATAGGTGACGAAATAATTAAAAGAACAAGTAACTAGGATCTAAGTGATAAAATACAATAAATAATTAGATAAATAAATGGAATAAATTATTCTATCCCAAATAATTAAATAAAAACAAACAAAAGATAGAGAGAGGAATTAAACTAAGAGCTTTTATACCACTTGGATAAGTTACTCGGCCTTTTATTTTGGAAAGACAAATTGAAATTTATCATTTATAGCATCACAAGGCTTATTTAGCCTAAGGACAAAAATCAAGGTTTTATTCCTATTAAAACTTGAGTTTGTGATCAATGCTTAAAACTGAGTTGGAAAATTATCTCGACTCGGCTTTAACGCGAAAAAATGTGAATTATTTTTTCCAAAATGAGCTTGAAACAGTGAGGTTTCTGCGCACTTTCTGTGATGCGGAGAAGATGTAGAACCACACTTTGTGTTTTTTCAAAAATTTGATAGAAATCGAAATTTCACGAAAAGGTGCAAAATTACACTAGTGCGCGTCGCGTACTAGTGTAGGAGGAAACTATTTTTTATTTTTAATTCAAAAAGGGCAATTTTGTCCTTCCCGATATATTTTTACACCCCAGGTCAATTTTTGAACATATTTTCATACAAAAGAGTTTTAAACCCAAAACCATCCTAAGTCTATTAGTTTTTATGCTAAGTCTAAGAGAGAAAAAGAGAGAAGAGGAAGGGTTCCAGAGGAGGATTCAAGGTTCTTCAAAGATTTGTCATTCTCAGGTATGTAAAGGCTACCTAAAAGAATGAGATTGATCTCCTATGTGCTAATGTAGTGTTAAGATAACAAATTCATGTCTAGGAGCTTTGATGTATGAATTCTAGAAGGTTCTTAAGTAATTACTTTGAGTTCTTGAATGAATACTTTAAATTCTTGAATAATTATTTTCAATTCTTGTATACTAGCTTAAATTTGCATTTTAAATCTTTAAACAATAATTTTATATCATGAACTGATGATCATCATGTTTAAAGCTTATTATATTTTTACTTTATTATATGATTGTGACTTGATCCTTAAAATTTCCTCTCTATAATGACTTGAATAATGAACTTAGGGGATGTCTAGAGCCTTGAATGTATGAGAATGATGTCTGACTAAGTCTGAGTCTTGAATCGAGTGTGTGGATGACTGGGATAGCTGAAACTATTGTTGATAGAGTTGAATGGGTATAATTCCCTTAGATTGGATAGAAAATCTTGGTCGTAGAGGTTGAATGATGAGGTTTCTTGAAGGATTAATAGATTTATGAGCATGTTGAGTCCTGGGAGGAGTATTAGCACCGAAATAGGTAAGAGTGAGTCCCACTCAAATCCATTAACTACGTGGCTAGCGTAGGAGAGGATTGGACCGTGAAAGTGGATGTTTCCTTTGTCCTAAAAGAGGACTTGACAGACTATTGGATCCACTAACAGACTCGTCCTTTACCCAAGCAAGGTATTGGACTGATGTGGCAACAATATCTCACTACTGGCTCATAGGTAGTGGTTGTTGGTTACAGAAACTCCTAGATAGGCACGATGATAGAACTCTGAGGTGAAGTGAATGTTTGATGCTTGATAGCTAGTGAAGTGATAGAGTCTTGTCTCTTATACTTGTGGTGAGGCTGAGTGATGGACTGGTGATGATTAAATTGTTTCCTTTTTCTTAGCCCGTTTTACATATAGTACCTTACATGTACTAATGCCCCTCTGGCGCTGCATAGTTTTATGATATAGATACTATAGACCGAGAACTTCAGTAGCCCGGTCGTTGAGGTTCAGAGCTCTTCATTCCGGACAGTGGTGAGTCCTCCTCAGTATTCGGAGGATATTTGTTTTTATTGTTGGATAGTCCTTTTTACTTGATATTTGGTAGTCATGGCTTATCATGGTATCGTTTCAGACTATAGTATAGAGGTTTCATAGACATAGATGTGGATGTTGATGTCGAGGGTTCTTTTCCCTCTTTCTTTCATTTTTTACATTTGAGATTTTTGTTATCTATTCTGTTTCCTTATGATAGACTGATGTTGATAGTATGAGTCCCCTGATAGGATAGCATTTATATTCATTATATCATTTCTACTCCGCTGATGAATTGACTGAACGATGGCAAAGGGACTGAGTGGTTCGCTTGGGGGCTAGCAATAGTCTCCGAGTGCCAGTCACGTCTATGGTACCCTCCCGGGGCGTGACATTATTAGGCTATAAGATAGCCTTAGGAAAGTTAATTAAGGAAAAAGGGTTAAAAATTATAATGACCCTCTAGGTTATTTTAGTGTAATTGCATATTTTGCACCCGTTAGAGCATTCCTATAGTGACCTCAAGTCATTTGTGACTGATTGGCACTGATAGTACAGACTCCTGGTCACTCATTTGGAAGATGTGTAGTTTTTCATGTTACAGGTCGGTTTAAAGTAGAAAATGAGTTTTGCAGTAAAGTCTAGATAAACAACCTTAAAACAAAATTTCGACAGTTCTCTTGACTCCAGAATGGTCAAATTATGCTAGAAACATAGTGAGTTTGAGTACCGAGACTTTCGATATCAGTTTATATCAAATTTTGCTTTTTAGCCTTCAAAATAGGCAAATAGTTGACTTTGGCCAACATTTTTGGAAAATATATCCGAATAAAAGTTCTGACAACTTGGTTAGATTCAAAAAAATTGAGTTTGGTCTAAAGTGACCTTTTGTTTTGTTTCCAAGGCGTTCGGCTTCATTTATAGCCCTTAGTGGAAATCGACCAAATAATGTTTTGGGAAGTAGGACCCACATTTATCGAAACAATCTCCGATGAAAATTTCAATACCAATGTCAAATCCTGTAAGTCATTTTTGCTCAAATTTTATATATGATTTGTATTTTTCCGACTTCGGATGAGTTCGGAGCATCAAAATTAAGATTTGATTGTTGTTGTCATCTGTGGGGTTGCTTTTCCGAACCCTGAGTTCGTTTAAGCTAAACTTCGCTAAAATGACCCATATAGTCCGCTTTAATGACCCCCTTGAGACAGTTACATAGTATAATTTTCAGTATTCGAACCAAAACAAAGAGAAACTTTGAAAAACGATAACTTCTTAATTTTAAAGTCAAATCAGGTGATTCAAAAGGCTAACTTGTATAATGTTTGAAGAGGAATGTCGTGGAACTGTCAAAAATTGGTTTGGCATGCCGTTCAAGATAAATTTCACTATTTTGATGTTGTGTTTGGAGTTAATTGTCGAAGATTTTGGAATGCAATTTCTTAGTCATTTTGAATCAGATTTCAGTAATATTTGAGTTTATTTTGTGTATTTTCTCGAGTCACATGCTATGATTTTTTTAAAAAAATATTTGGTTTGTGTTTGAGGTAAAAATGTGTGTGAACTTGTTGCCTATATCGATTTTTTCGTAAAGAATTATCTTGAATTGTTAGGCTATTTTGTATCATTTTAAATATCAGATTGAACTTTGAATTTGAGGTTCAAGCTTAGATAAGTATAAGAATTGTTATACAAGCTTTGTTTTGGGAGTCCGGTGTGGGTCGATTTCTCGCTTTCTAGTCCCAAAATTGGTATAAGTCCATTCTCTGTGATTTTAGCGTCTATATGACCATATTGAAGTTGTGATTCTATTTCTGCTAGCTTGGCAATATTATGAGATTATTTGAAAGGGTAAAGAGTCTACAAAATAATCAAAAGCGCATGTGATCGACATTCAAGTAGGTTGTGGTCTCCTTTCTTCTAGACTGAGTTGAACATGTAAATACTGTTTGGGGTAGCATAAATATTGAGCAGGGAATTAGTTGGAGGCATATATGTTGACATAATTGTACTAGCTGATATGTATGACTGTTTGGTTAGCTGTGTGACATGTTGAGGATATACATTATTATACTAGCTAATTTATATGACTGTCTATTTAGTTGTGTGACATGTTGAGGATACTTGTGTTATTATACCAACTAGTTGTTTTATTCATAACTATTTGGGACTAACAGAGTACTTGTTTGATATGTTGAGGATACATGTGATTGACGTACTGACTGTCCACCATACTTATGATTATCAGTTGTTGTTGGGCCTTAGTCTAGGCTTACGCTAAGTGATGCCATAGCCCTACGCTTGTCATGATCGATAAACTGTTATATTGTATCCGGTGTGACTTGAGCATCATAGATCCTTGTAGACTGGAGGAACATACTTGAGTCTGACAAATTTGAGCCTTCGATAGGCTGTGTCTTGACCAGAGGCCTTGCTATCTTCTATGCCCCACTTTACTCTACTGATACACGTATTGGTCGCTCGAGGGAGAGGTTTACCAGACAAAAAATTCTACTACATAGCACAATATAGTTCATAACTCACCTCATTTTTTTTTTTCAGATTACTTAATGTCGCAACAAAATAAATATATTCCTCATGTATCAGATAATGTTTTACTCTTTTTTATTTAGGACGATTTGAGAGAGATGAGAAAGAAAATTTGAAATTTTAATTGTTTGAAGTGATTATAACTTGAGAGAGATTGACATTAACGTGATTTGTGAATTTCATATTCATGTTTATGTTTTGTTTCCTTTTTAATCACAACAGAATAGTTAATTAATGTTAAGTATCACACATATCGAGATGTATTTGGATGGTTCATAGTAAGGGATATGATGTAGGTTTCTCCGTACACTGAAATTTTTGCAAGTTATGAGAGAGAGAGAGAGAGAGAGAAAGAGAGAGAGAGAGAAGAAAATGGAAACATGCCAATCACTTGGATCGAACTTGGAGCAAGAACTCCTGTTAGGAAAATTTCATTTTGGCAAATGCCAAAGTCAATTGCATCCACAACTTAGAAGCCAAAGGAAAAAAAGGAAAAATACAACCACCACAAGCTTCTTCCTGTCTACATGGTCAAAACCATACATTGTTTTTATTTGTACCAAGTGAAATGGCAACCACTTTGTAAATGTCTTTTGTGATCTACATCTACTTATCTACCAGGCTGACTTGCTGCTTAACTCTGCGAGCACATTCTGCAAAATTTTGAACCACATTAGCACAACTTAACGGGTCCTTTTCATGGTCCTTGTAGCATTTAAAACAAGCATCTCTCTCATCCAAACAGGGGATAGGCTTTTGATTTGGAAGTTTGAATTCCTTATCGTGTAGATCCTTTGCCTTCTTTGTCACTTCTTGCAACATTTTTTCCTCATGTTTCTGCAGCTTCTCCACAACCTCCTGACTCTCTTTAAGCACAGATCGAATGGCATCTAATTCCGCAATTGCAGGATGAGGTGGTGGAGGAACTGGCATGAACAAAGGTGGCTGAACAGGCCATCCTGTTGCAGCAGGCCCCCTCACTACATCAGGATCACTAGAGATTAGCTTCTGATGTGCTGTTTTGTTTTCTCTCTGTATCTTTGTTTTTGGTTTCCTCGTTTTCTTCTTCAATTTTTCACCCTCATCAGCAAGCTGTTTAACTAAATTGCTGTGGATCTGTATAGTGAACGATTCCCCCATGACAACAACAGGTCTTCACAAATACCTGAAATATCATTTCATCGTATATAATGACAACTTGAGACAAAATGAGGAACTTGCATCTCAATAATGGGAAGACAACATATACAAAAAGAATAAAGCAGTAACTCCTATACAAGAGGATTGATGTGCTTCTGGAACAGTTACTCTTCTTTTCTTTTATCTAAACAGCCCTATTACAAAAATAACTTTTAACATTGTAATTAAAAGTTGTCATATCGTCACCAAAAATATTAATTTTACTAACATAACAAAATTATCACAGTAAATTATCATGATTAGTGACAACAACAATTGAGATGGAACGCAACTATAACCGTTTTGACCCATTATCTAGGGCTACAGAAATTTCAAGTCTCAACAAGGCGACTGATATTAGCGAAATAGTGGGAGGGTGCACATTGGAACAACTCAAAGCAGATGATCAACGAAAATATCTGAATTCCAAGGACACCACGATTTTCTCCTCAGAATAACCAATTGATCTTGGCAAGTGCATCAGATTCTGACTTCTCCCAGAATTTCTGTAACAATTCATCTCTATCATGCAATGATAAAGTCAGGCACTCCTACAGTCATCGAAACATCCAAATGGACCAAGCTTGTGATGGCGAAAGCTTGCAAGGCCTTCGAGTAAATGTTGCTGGATTCGAACATGAACTTCTAGATATGGTGCTTAGAATGGAACAACGGAGACAACTACAGTTGCAATGAAAAGAGGCAATTCAGGGCAGGACAATTCAAAAAAGAAGAAGGGAGAGAATGAGCTAAAGAAGCTTCTTTGTGATCTGATACAGCATAATGGCGACAAGAGGGCTAGGAGTGGGAAGTACAAAGCCTTCTCTGGATGAAAGTAAAAATTTTGAGTTGGAATGTCAGGGGCTCAATGACATATTAAAAGGAGAACAATAAAGTCTTTAATCAGAACTGAAATCCTGATGTAATATGTTTGCAGGAAACCAAACTAGAGGAATGGTCAAGCTTGATCACTGGGCAGTTATGGGGGAATAGATGGCTAGCGAGAATTAAAAGCAAATGGTCCGAGGGGAGGCATCATCATTCTATGGGACAAGAGAACTGGGTAAATCTTAGCACACAACATGGGATCTATTCAGTATCATGTATGCTGGAAAGCATGCAGGAAAATTTCAGATGGTGTTTCACTGGAGTTTATGGGGCTGATGCAAACATTAAAAGAGAAGGCCTTTGGTATGAGCTTGCAGCAATAAGAGGACTGCGGGGTGATAGTTGGGTCATAGGAGGCAAATTCAATGTTGTTTCGGAAGTGAGAGATACAATTGCATAACAAGGTCCAGGGCTATGAGCAGCTTCAATGACGCCATCTCGGACCTTAGCATTCTGGATTTGCCTTTGCAGGGGCATTCTACACCTGGACTAAGGAGATGATCCAATTCAAGCATCAAGGATTGATAGGTTCTTGATATCCCCAGAATGGAATGATTGTTTTAAAGCAATCAATCAATTAGCACTCCCTGGTGTAGTCTCTGACCACAGGCCTATACTCTTAAAATGTGGGGATTGGGAGTCTAATCCATCTTATTTCAAATTCGAAAACATGTGGTTAGAGGTGTTAGAATAGGAACAAGAATAATATACACATTCCCACTTAGAAAGGAGAGGAATGGAATAGTATATACAATCCTACTTGGATTATGATTTTAATTGGAAAAGGAGTATACTGTAGTATTAATAATAAGGTTTCAATGTAATAATATAGTCTGGTAGCCTTGTACGCTAATTGTGTAAGTCACTCTATGGTGTGAAACAATTTTCTCAAGCTTAGTTTAGGAAGTTAAACACTGTAAGTCAAGAATTTATAACTCCATGTTTTGTCGACATTATGCATCAAATCAATATCTCATGAGAGGACTCAGCACATTAAGATTGACTATCAATTTTGTGAAATCAAGGGATCAACTTGTAGATATCTCACTAAGCTCCTCATCAATCCTCATGTTAATTACATTTGTAACAAGCTAGGTACATATGACTTGTATGCACCAGCTTGAGGGGGAGTACTAGAATAGGAATAGGACCAAGAATAATATACATTAGGATTGTATCCTAGTGTCCCAGTTGGAAAAGGAGTCTAATGTAGTGTTTATAAATAAGGTCTCAATGTAATAATGTAGACGCGATTCAATAATATTCTTCTTCGATATGTCTCACAAGAGTAAAAGAGTTTCCTGAAGAAGGTCAAAGTATGGTTGCAAAGTTACCCTGTTAATGGGACACCAGATTTTGTTTTATACCAAAAGCCCAGATACTCGAAGAAAGATATCTCAAACTGGAATAGAGAGGTCTTTGGAAAAATTGATACTAACAGAAACAGGACACTAGAGGAATTAGCTGCTATTGATCATGCTTCAGAGAATAGAGCAGACACTAGAAGAGAAATCCAAAGTTTGATGTCTCAAGTAGGAATTGCAAAAGCTAGCAAACATTGATGCTTGTGGCTTAAGGGGGGAGAGAGGAACACAAGATACTTTTAAAAAGTTGCCAAGGGCGACAGGAGGAACAACACCATCGACAAACTCAAAATAGGTAAAGATATCGTGGATCATAAAGTTTTGATCAAAGAGGAAATTTTGAGTTTTTATCAGCAACTATATACAGAAAGTGAACCTTAGAGACCCACTGTTAGCTTTGAAGATGTGACATCCATCTCTCGGGAGGAAAGGTACTGGCTGAAAAGGAATTTTGAAGAGGAGGCAATTCATGCTACCATCAAGGCTTGAGGACCTGATAAGTCTCCTAGCTCTGATGAATTCACAATGGCCTTTTTTCAGAAGACATAAGAGGTCATTAAATATGAAGTAATCGGGGCCCTAAACCACTTTCACCGCAACTGTCATATGGTCAAGCCCTATAATGCTTGGCTAAGATGCTGACTTTGCCGTGGAAAGAGTAATGAGAGGAAAGCCTTGACCTTCCCTTGTTCTACCCTTCGAACTCGGAGATTGAAGAAGATCACTCTATGCAGCGACAAAGGCAAGATCTCTATATGTTGATAGATACCCGTGAGACTGAGTCCTTGGGGGAGAGAGAAGGAGGCATTACTCCCAGAAAACGTGCAACCAACCTTTCCTTCTGGCTTCTTCCTTGAGATTCGATCTCATAGAGTTCAATTCCCGTTCTCAACCCATGAACAATATGAGCTCGAAGTTTCCTTCGTAACTTCCGGAACTTCTTCCTAGTGGCTCCCTTACATGCCTCATTTCAGAGGGAACTGAAAAGTGGCTCCATTTCATTATATTCCATCCATATCCCAATTCCATTCATTTTCTTTATTGTCCTCATTCCTAAAAAGAAAGGGGCAAAAGAACAAAAAGATTACAGACCCATCAGTCTTATTGAGAATGTGTACAAGATAGCAGCAAAAATTCTGGCAGAGGGACTCAAATCTGTAATAGGGAAGCTGGTTTCAGGCTACCAAAATGCATTATTTAAGGTAGACAAATCTCAGATGCTGTAATGATAGCAAATGACTTGGGAGCAGAAATCAGGAGATTCAGGGTGGTTGTTTAAACTCGACATAGAGAAAGCTTTTGACAAGCTTAATTGGGCTTATCTTTTCACAATCTTGAGAAGGATGGGATTTGGGAATAGGTGGATTAGGTGGATCAAATTCAGCCTGACAACAGTAAAATACTTTGTGCTCATTAACAGAGGCCTGCAGGTTTTTTCTCTCCTCAAAAGGGCTAAAGGCAGGGAGACCCCCTATCTCCCTTTCTTTTCATCCTTGCTATGGAAGGTCTTAGCAAGATGCTCCAAAAAGCATGTCGACTACAGGTTGAAGGCTTCAAAAAGGCAGTCCCACCAGAAACAATGTGACAGTTTCACATCTGCTTTATGTGGATGATACTTTGCTATTTTGTGGGGCAGATATATCACAAGTGATTAAGCTAAACTTGATTCTGCACATTTTTGAAGTTGTCTCTGGACTACATACAAATATGTCAGAAAGCACTATCTATCCAGTAAATTCAGTGCAGACTGTAGAATCTGGCAGAGCTAGCAAGAATCATATGTTGCAGCGTAGGCTCCTTCCCAACAACTTATCTTGGGCTGCCTTTATGTGCAAAATTCAAGGCTAACAAGATCTGGCCAGGAATAGTTGAGAAGTTAGAGAAAAGACTAGCAACATGGCAAATGCAGTATCTTTCTTTCGGAGGAAGAGTGACATTGATTAACAGTGTAATGGACAGCATCCCTACTTATCATATGTCCCTTTTCCCTATTCCAGCAAAAGTTCTCTAAAAGCTTGACAGAATTAGACGGAATTTTCTATAGGAAGGCAACAGCAAGGATCATAAGTTCCATTTGGTTAAATGGGCAAAAGTGACAACCTAAATCCCAGGGGGGTTGGGTATCAAAGATTTTGCAGCTCACAATAAAAGCATGATGATGAAATGGTTATGGAGGTACCAAACTGAAGACATTGGACTGTGGAAATAGGTGATCAAAGCTAAACATGGTGAGCTTACTCACTGGTGCACAAATATTTCAGCATATGCATATGGAGTTGGTCTATGGAAAAGCATCAGTAAACTTTGGCCTGATTTTGCAGAGAACATCACATTTAGAGTGGGAAATGGCTCCCAAATCAAATTTTGGAAGGACATATGGCTGGGAGACGCAACTTTGGGTGAGGAAATCCCATGTGTAGACCACATTGCAGCTCAACCAAATTCTACCATAGCATCCAATAGATTAGATGACATTTGGGACCTAAGGTTCAGGAGAAACCTACATGACTAGGAACTTAATGACATATTGGCCCTCTTTGCCAAATTGCAGCCTTGCTCCTTTTCACCCCAAGAGCCTGATAGATTGAAATGGGGTAACTCAAGAAAAGGTCTCTACACAGTCAAGGAAGTCTATCACAGCTTATGCTCAAGGAACTCAATGATTGACAAATGGCCATGGAAGCATATGGAGGACTAAATTACCTACCAAAAGTGATCTGTTTCAGCTGGACTACACTGCACAACTCATGCCTCACACAGGATAATCTCTCAAACAAGAAATTCCAGCTTGCCAACTGACGCTACTTCTGCCACAAGCACATAGAAAGTGTCAACCACTTGCTATTGCACAGCCCAGTTGCCTCAAACTTTTGGAAATATGTTTTGCTTTTTTTTTCTTTTTTTTTTTTGGGTGGTGGTGGTGGTGGTTCTTTCTTGGGTCATGCCTTTCTCTGTTAGGGATGGTTTTTGAGGGTTGGAGTTCATGAGAGTTGACAAAGCCATCAAGAGTATCTCCAGTTCTCCATTGTGATCCCTGGTGCTATCTTTTGGTGTTTGTAGACAGAGAGGAACAAATGATGTTTTGAGGGAATCTCAACTTTTAGAAGTCTTTTGCGAGGTAGATGTCTAGTTAGCCTTTTTAGCTGGTCCGAATGGACCCCTATAAATAACTTAGAATTCTTCTCGGATTTTGTTAGCTCTATAGTATAGGAAAAAGCTACAAATCCTTATTTTTGTGAGCTTAATTGATCTATCCTGTAATGCTTGCATCTTCTTGATGCCTTTAAATGAATCTACTTC
>JAOTQJ010198018.1:0-20419 GCA_025642045.1 Solanum sejunctum | reverse complement strand
TCTCATATTCTGGACTATCTCTGGCAATACTTGGATAGCTGAATGAACTTGAGGTTGTACTCTTTAACGGTCATCCCTCCCTATTTTAGATTCACGAACTCATCCACCTTCACCTCCCTCTACTCCTGAGGAAAGAAATAGTCAAGGAGAGCTATCTCAAAATCCTCCCAACCTGCATGCTCCACACTCTCACATCTACTCTTCTCCCACTGATTATACCACACATTAGCAACATCCTTAAGTTAGTAGGAGGCTAGGTCAACTCCCTCAATCTCATCAGTATGCATCACCTTTAGAATCTTATACATCTCATCAATAAAGTTTTATGGGTCCTCTTTCACCTTTGACCCTGTATACACTAGAGGGTTCATCCTTAGGAAGTCTCTAAGTCGAGTTGCAGTCGAGGGCTCCTATGAGCTAGAGCGAGAAGCTTGCATACCCTAGTTGTTTCCCTTGGAGGCCATCAACTAAGTTTGCATGGTGATGGCTCCCCTAAATTTTGCCTCGGTAGTGGAACCTGGTTAGGGTTGAGCCGGAGGCACTTGTGGGACCTCAACAGTCCTAACGAGGCATCCCTGTCTCCTAAACTATGGCTGAACTAGGACCTCTGGTTGAGCACTCACAGCAGCTGGGGCTGGGTCATCTCTCCGAGTGGTTGTTCTCTTTGGCGGCATTTTCTGTAAATGTATAACGCACGAGTTAAAAAGAGATTTCCATAGAGATAAACTCTATTGCATGAATTTAGATCATCAAATAATGGTAACTTTTCCTAATGTCCTATAGCCTCCTTCTTATAACATGTGGTGTACAACACACCTATAAAATAGACTCTACTAGACACGGCTTCATAGACTCCCTAGAACACTCGAACTCTATGCTTTGATACCAAGTTTGTCTCCTAGACGTAACTGGCACTTAGAGACTATTGCTAGCCCCCAAGTGGAACACCTAGTCTCATTGCATTCATTCCATTAACTCATATATTGAATATATATAGAGAGAATAATGGAATATCAGTGCTTTATCACAATATCTATCAGATAAAGCACGAAAAAAGTATCTCAATGGAAAAGAAATGGGAAATAAGCAATCTAGGCATTAACAATCAACTGTCTATGTTTATGAAGCCCCTATAACTATCCTCTAAGAAGGTACCATGATAGGCCATGGATATCACAGTCAAGAATAAAAGACATCAAAATAGATAATAAAGAATAAATATCTCCTCCGAAAGTAGGAGAGGACTCACCAAGTCTCTATCTGGAATTCCGTGAACCTCAACGATTAGGATGCTGAAGTCCTCAGTCTACAGAATCTGTATCATAAAATGATGCAGAACCAAATAAGTGTTAGTATACAGAATATACACTATGTAAAATAGGCTAAAGTAAATAGTAACAGCTTATCAAACTCAACCATAACTCAGGGTAACGAATAGAACTCTATCACATCACCATCGATCCAAACTCACACTATCATATCAATATCAGAGTACTATCCTAAGGGGACATATCTAGGAGTTTCTTGGACCTACACCCACCACCCATGAGCTAGTTATGGTAAAATGAAGTGATATCTTTGCGGCATCTGCCCAGTGCCTTGCTGAGATAGTAAGGCGTACATCGGAGGGTTTATAATAACATCAAGTCCTATTTTTGCACTAAGGAAATATCCGTTCTAACGGTCCAGTCCTCTTTTACACTGTTTACATAGTTACCAAGTGTAAGTGGGACCACCTCTTACTTATTTTTGGTGCTCAATACTCCTCTCAGGACTCAATATGCGCATAAGTCTATCAATTCATCAAGAAGTTCCATCACTTAGCCCCTACGGGCAAGAACACTTAGTGTATTCATCAATTATCAACTTAAGGAGTAAGATCATTCTTTCAAAACTAAGGTTCAGTTCCATTTGGTTCTAAGAACACTTATTCCAATCAGTTTAGTCATCAATACCCTCATCCTAGGGCTCATGCTCCAACAATTTACACATCCAAACAATCAAGGCTCTAGACATTACCCCTATGTTGATTCTTAAAGTATTAAAAAAGGGGAATCATGCAATTTTGGTATATAATCATACAATAATGCATACAATCAATAAATACAGGTATAATGATCATCAAGTTGAGGCAATATATGGAAATTAAAGGTAATGTTCAAGAAATAAAGATGATGTCCAAGAAGTTCTTCAAAAATCACTACTCAGGACTCATCAACTATCAATTGTTAACCTACCACATGTACTGGGGCACATTAAAGAATAAATCCATGCTCTGGGTAGCCTTTGCATACCTAGAATGATGAATAATCAAGTTTTCCTCAAAGAATACACACCCGAACTTAAGACCCTCCACTCTATGTTCTTCTTTCTCTCAGGAACTCTCATTTAGACTTAAAAATAATAGGTTTGTAAAATCCTTTCATATGAATTTAATATTTAAAACATGTTTTGGGACTTAAAAATGGGTTGGGATTGACCAAAATACCCTTCTGATAATTAAAAGAAAAGGTCTGGAAGTATGTATACTGGTCCGCGATGCGCCAAGGGCGCGAAACAATGCATTTTCACTTTTTTCATAAATTTTCAAATCCCATCAAAAAGTTAAAAAAATAAGGGTTGATGCGCATCCTGTCCGCGTTGTCCAAGGACGCGGACAGACACTATCTTCGAATTATTTAACAAAAATTATTTTTTGCTCTGGTTGCTCTTAAATCAGGTGAAAGCACTTTCTGACTTGATTTTTTGCGCTGATCGCAAATTCATTCTCAGATTTTCCATCAAATCTTTAAAAGATGCATTGTGTGCATGGTTATATGTTAGGGGTATTTTGGTAATTTTATGGGGTGTTACATTAAAAGTCCTTGAAATTAATGGTGGCCTTAGAGATTGTTGTCTCCATTTGGACTTGTCCATATGGTTTTGATTACTTCCCTACCTGGAAAGTATAAAATGACTGTTGCAACATTAGCATGATTATTGTATAGTTACTCGCTCATAAGTGATTGTTGTCAAATAAGAGAAACTCCTAGAGAGTTCCAAACTGAGTAATCCGAGTCAAGATGAGATGAGATTAGATGAGATATGATGATATGATTTGAATTGAGTACCTTTGAGATGATTCCCTCTGAGATGAGTCGAATTTGATTGATGAGTTGATTGGTTGATAGTCACTTGTCTACTCTTTATTCTCTCTTTAGACAGTCATTTGATATGTTGATTATTATTATTTTGAGTTGACTGTTATTTTAATATTATTCTACCTATTTCAATTTCATTTAGCTATTTTACATACCGTACATTTCACATACTGATGCCACTCTATGCTACATCATTTCACGATATAGATACATGATTTGGCGATCATCAATAGGTGCATCGTTAAGGATTTGAGACGTTCAGCTAATTGGTGAGCCGCCCCTACTTCAGAGGATTCATTATATTAATTTTATCTTACTTTATAGTTAGACATTTATTTGCTTTATTTTGATTAAGGTAGTCATAGGTCTGTCATTGGCATCACCTGATAGTGATTGGCATCACCTAATAGTGATAAAGGCTTCATAGAGTAGAGTCGAATGTTAATGTTAAAACTTGTTGAGCTAGTTTCCTTTTACTAGCCTTTGATTTATAATATTATTTTTGAGACTACATGATGACATGCCCATTTACTTCTTTATGTCTTCCGCTAATTAGTAGAATGTATGAACGAATGAATATGATGAGGTCAAGTGGTTCTCTTGGAGACTCGCTATAGTCTCTGAGTGTCGGCCATGTCTTCGGTACCCTCTCGAGGCATAACAAACCTTGATATTAGAGCACGAGTTCAAGTGTATTAGGGAGTCTATGATGTTGTGTCTAGTAGAGTCTTTGTTATTATTATGAAGAGCTCAACACCCATAACTTGGATGCTATAAGACATTAGAAATTGTTACACTTCTTTCTTATTCGAAATTCGTGTGACAGAGTTAAACTTTATGAAAACTCTTTTTTGTGCGTTGCTCTAGACCTTTCGACTATGCCTTATCCATGAAGTGATAGAGATAGTAATGTTCAAACTCTTATAGATGAGATCCTCTGTGATAAAGTAATCAGAAGGGTAGAGAGACTACACCAGGCTTGAGAGAAACCGACTAGTGTGCTAAGTTGATTGACTAGAAAGAGTACACCATTACTCATATGAATTGTCCATTTAAGTTAGTTATAGATGTACCTAGTCCCTATTATTCAAAATTTTCTCCCGATATTACCCTTAAGAGAGACACTTATGTCTCCAAAAAGTTTAATGTTACCACCTAAGAGTAAGATGTGAGGTCTTATATTACCCTGAGTAGAGTTGTCATTCTAGAGCTAGAATGATGATGATAGAAAAAAAAGCATGAGATAGTGAGAGTGATAATTAATTGGGGCTTGTAATTAGATATATATACCTATTACATAAGTAATGAGATGAAAAGTCGATTGCCATAAGTTTGATGAAAAAGTGATGAGTACCCTATGATTACTTTGATGAGTATATATAGAGAGAGTTAGTGTCAGGATGTGATAGAGCATGCTTAAACTAGAAGGAAGTTATGCTGATATGTTATAGTATTCATACTATTGAGGGCAAAACATAGATGTTGAATAGGGGGAACAGAGCACCTGTGAAGTGGTAGATCAAAATTAAGCATATAAATTTTTAAGTTAGAGTTCATGAGATTCATTGAGTTAGGAGCCTTAGTCCGATAAGGAGATATAACCGAATAGGTGAGTGGTACTGAGTTGTATGGAAAGTGATGCTATGGGCAAAGCACAAGTTCTCCTTAGGTAAGCCGAGTGAAACGGGAATAGGTCAATAGATAAGAAGATGCTTCAGATGTGTACCCATGATTGTGTAAATATGCAGAAAGCTCTAAGTTATGACTGTTATAGGAATGTAGATAGCTTATTTGAGTTGTCAATGTGGAGTAGGCTAAGGTAAGCATTCTTTGTCATCCTAAGGAACTAAGTTGATTAGGGTTTACGGATAGATGATAAGGAGTTTTCCATTATAGTCTAGTTCTTATACAAATGTGTTTATGGGAGAACAAAAGTTGAGCATTAGTAGGTAAAAAGAAGAGGCAGATTGTAAGAGTTGTGAAAAGTGGTTATGTACGCCCTTAAGAGCAGCAAATATATAGAGAGATTCCCATAGAGACAAGAAGAAGCTAAGAGTGGTATCCTTAAAGAGAGTCTTAGTGGCTAATTTATTTATGCGACTATAGTCTGATAGAAGTTTTTAAAACACCTAGTCTTGTTATTCCTCCATCGTGTGGAGGTATATGCTTATAGCCTAGTAGAGGAATTGATTTACAAAACTCGAGAGATGATCCTTGCACTAAGGGGGAGATGGATATGTGATATATCGAAGTAGATCTTGAGTGTTTGATGGTGATAGGTTGATTTGGAAGAGGCATCAACTTTTTCTAACTCTTATATTCCTTATACTTTAGTGAAAATGATACTAAATTCTCATCTGGTACCTATGGCCTAGTCCCATATACCACAGGTTGATTATTATTCACATTGAATTGTAAGGATGAAAAAATGATGAATTCATTCATTAACTTTGATCTTACCCCACTGATCTAAGTATTTTCACCCCTATGTTGAATGAGATACGACCTGAGATTTACACTACGTATAGTTTTGTGAACTCAAAAGTCTTGATAGATGAGAGAGATTATACTTCATTATGAATGTTCTCAAGTAAGATTTCTCAATTGAATCATGCTAATGATCTTTGTTCCATGCCCTTTAAGTGATCCAAATTTCTAGTCTTAATAGAAGCATTGATGATAGTAGAAGAGTGATAGTTGATGAGAGGGAGTGAGGAGTGAATGTATCCTTATTGTAACTTTGGTTTAGTACTTGTGTTACATAAGGGTAGAGATAGGGAGGAGAAGAGATATAAGACTTTATTACTTGTAACAGATAAGGTAAGAGTATGTTGGTGTGTCTTTGAGTGGAAGATCATTGAATGGTGGAGGTAGAAGTGCTAAGTAGGCTTGAAAATTCTAAGACAGAGTTGAAGTGGTTAGAGTTATAATATTGAATGTGTCGTTGTTATTATGTGAGTATTGATGAAAGACTATCGAAGACATCATGATGGTGAAGTAGTGAGGAGTACTAGTGATCTTTTAGTGAAAAGCCCCGGTGGAAGTATAGAGCTAAGTATTGAGGATTAGCTTTGTATGAATATGATCGTCTTAAGAGTAGCACCTTGAGGCTTAGAAGTAGGTTTAATGGAATAAGAGGATATGGATAAGTAGAGAGTTGAATAGGAGCTATAAGCTTAAGTTGATAGAGTAGAGTATCATGACAAGGAGCACAATTGAGATAAGGTGCTAAGCTTAAGAGTTCTACTTAGAGTCTTATGTATCGATGGTCCCGTTCTTGATTAGAGTCTATGGTTTCCTTCTTGCGTTTAAAGGACTGATTGTCGAAGTCTTTAAATGTTTGAATTAATTGAGTTCCGATGTTCCATTCATGCTTGATGGTGAACATTTCTAAAAGAGTATCTCTACTCTTGGTCTGAACCTATTTGTCTATTCTGAGTGACTTATGACTGTCCAGATTGGTTGATTGAGTATTAAAATGAGTCTTGATTGTTATTCATTCCTAATGATAAGAATGTTGGGTAACGTCCTTACTCTTAACTAAATTGATTGCCTTTCATTGACTTGATTTTCTATTCTTGAGTGTGAATATAGATTGTTGATAGTGATAAGGAGTCCAAAGATTGATTGATAGATGTGAATGTTGAGATAAGTTTTGATTCTATTCGTTCCTTGATATCCACCTTTACTCATCATTAGAGGACGAATGATCCCAAGGGGGAGGTGATGTAACACATAGTAAAATTATTAAAATATCCTTAGAATAGAGATGTCCTTGATACGCATCTTCCCATGCTCCATTTTTGACTCTGAGATTAAATATATAATCAACATGGGAAATTAAGTGGGAGAATGGTCTCATTCAAATTTTAGATCCATCGGATTGAAAAATAATTTTTCAATCCAAAATGATTTTCAGAGGTTGTGCATGCCCAAGGTGCGATGTTCCTGGGACACGAACATGCCTTGTGATTTTCTTAAATTTATGACAAGAAAATGAAAACTAGTTTGGAAAATTGTAAGAAAAAAATACACTAGTGCACGCCTCGTCCGCATCGCGGACTGGTCCATTCTTAAGTGAAATTTTCATTTTATTTTGAAGGGTATTTCAGTCAATTCTCAACCACTTCTAAGTTCAATAAATGAATATAAGGGATCTTTTACATCAAGTCTAGTCCAAAGAATTACTACCTACTGATTTTTTGTATGAGTTGATAGAAGGGTCAACTTTATGAATCCATATATCAATATAACCTAATCAAGGCAATTCAGGGAGAAACCCATTTGATTTGCAAGTAAATAATCAACTAAGCATGAAAGAAAGAGAATCAATCAATAGCCATAAATAAATTAGCATCCATGCTCAATTACATATACAATTTATGAATATAAAAACAAGGAAAGAAAGAGTGAGTGAAAGATAAATAAAAATAAAGGTTTTATTCTTCAATCCACTCAAGAAATAGTATAGAACTTCAAATGATCATATCTCCTAAAGTATAATGATTCAGGTGACCGTTAATATATCAAATCGAAGATATTTAAATTAGCTTTCCAACACATCTAATTTCTCCTTAATCAAGGTTCAGAGTAGAAAGTTATGACCATTTTACTGAAAACCTGTAGAGCTGTCCGAAGATCCGCGACAGCTCTGCGTCACGGACCTAATGCGGACCCTTACTGAATAGGTTAAATGACGTTTCTTCCTTTTATTTTTAGGATACTTTCATCCTAAAACTTTTGGGGGTCTTTTAAGGTCCCAAAAAGCATAAAATGTCAGATTTCATAATCAAAAACTCTCTCCTTCACTCCTAAACATAAACTCTCAAGAATCATCAAGTGAGTCATCAAAGTTAGGATTAGCTTTCAAGATTCATCCTCAAGGTGACTTATTCTTCATAAATTTCAATCTACTCAATCGAAATTTCTCCATCTATTCATAAATCTCTACAAGAATCTTAAATCATAACCTAGGGTTTTAAGAAAATAAATTCAAGAATTCCAAGAAAGAATTTATTGATTCTTCTTCTTCAAGGACTAGGGTTCTTCATCAAGAACTCTACAAATTCTAAGTGAAGAATTCAAAAGCCAAAGAGAAGCCCTTCAAACATTGTCTTTCGAAGTTCTTCCACTCTAAAAGAACTTCCGATATCGAGAATTTTCTCAAAAAGCTATTATTCATCAAATTTTGATTGTAATTTCAACTTTTGAGGTATGTAACACTAAATTAAAAGCATGATTCTCCCATGTTCCCATAGAGAGTCTTAGAAGAGAGTTGTAAGTTCTTGCATCTACATGCATAAATCTTGATTATTTTCTTGAAAAATTATATCTCTTACATGTATTTTCATATATTAATGATCATCATAAACTTGTTTCTCTAATTGAATATTTTTCATGAGATCTTGCATATTGATAATTTTGAAGATATGCATGAATATAGATAGGGATTGAGACTAGAACCTTGATTGAGAATGTTAGAATGTGATTGCGAATGTGAGAATATGATAGGTTAATAGTATTTAATGATCCATGAGTTTTCCCAAATTAACTCTAATGATTGTCTATTCAATTATTTCCTAAAGTGTCATGACCCATTCCTAGGTACTAAATGTCATAGGGCAAATGGGGAACCCGAAGGAACCACAAACAAGCCTCTTAACATATCATTACACATCCTTAGTCGCGAAAGAAATTAAACAACATAATAAAAGTGGAAATGGGGGGAAAATGGCTAAATGGATAATTTCATAAGCATCAAATAAAAGATTCAAGGCTCAATACATAACATGTCCAACAACACCTCTACTACATAGATAAGAGCAGGAGCCAAGACAAGCAACCCGGCTCATCCTCATTGTCAATACATGCATAAAAGAAAAATAGTCTTAGTACATAGAATGACATCATAGACATGGTCCCCAGAATGGAGGACTCACCAACTAGCTTGAGAAAATTCATACTAGCCACGTGGAGAAAGATTCTCAAGTGGGGCTCTGGTTCCTACATGGTGACATCATCTAGGCATAGAGTATGTGTTAGTTCATTTTAATGTACTAAGTATGTAGGATTCAATGCAACAAGAGATAAGCAACATAATTGAAATGCATAAGCATAAGAAATGAGTAGCATATAATAATATGTCATACATGGAAGATGCTTGAAGTAAATCATGCTTACATAGAATATAATACATGTGCAAGATGAAACCATCATTACATAGTTCATAGTTTATCAAGGTACAAACCCTTTGATTGGTTGGTGGACTGTCCCCCCGTTTGCTTTTGATGTAGTGCCCCTTTGAATTGGCTTACCCTGCGGTGCTGAAGAAACTAATTGTGATATAATATCTCTTATGTTCTGCCTCCCCATAGGACAATCGTTCAAGAAATGTTCCACCTAACCACATTTGAAACAACCATTTATGTCCATAAGGCACTCTCCTGGATGAGACCTACCACACTTACTATAAACAAGATAACGGTTAGATCCTTGAGCTATGTTGCCCTGTGACTAGCTGCCAGGGACCTACGGTTCTGTGATCCTTACTCATTCCTGACCTTGGGTACAGTTGTACTAGCAGGTGAAGGTGCTGGTCTGGATATCTTAGGCTAAAAGGATAAGTGATTCCATCTTCAGCCCCCCTCTTACCTGTCTCCTGGCCTGATGTCTTGTCTCTCTTGCTCCTGAACTCTTCCATATCCTATATTTTTGACTCTTCTACCTACTATACATAAGTCATCAAATGAGCCATGTCTATATCCCCAATCAACATAGCATTCCTGCCCTCTCTCTTAGTCATCCGAGAGAGTCCTAACACGAATAGGTCCATCCTAGTATGCATGTCTTCCATCATAGTCAGGGCATAACGGGACAACTGAGTAAACTTGAGGCAGTACATTCACATATTCATATTAGCTTACCTCAAATTTAGAAATTTCCTCACCTTAGCCTGCCTAAACTCTCTAGGAAAGTACTATCCCAGAAAGTCCTACTCAAACACTGCCCAACTCAAAGCTAGTGCCTCTTCTGCCTTGCCTCCTTTCCACTGATCAAACCAGAGTCTACATACTCCTTTGAGATAATAGGAAGCCAACTCAACCCGCTCAGTATCTTTTATATGCATGACCTGAAACACTTTTTGGAGCTCCTCAATGAAGTTCTCAGGATCCTCCTTCACATTAGAGCTAGTAAATTCTGGTGGATTCATCCTCAGAAACTACTGAACCCTGGCGTTATCCGATCCATCATTCCTACCATCTCTTTGGTGACCTCCCTGAGTAGTGATGACCTGTGCTAAAGTCTGGATGGACTGGTGAAGCTTAGCATTAAAGATGTCTGCTTGTTGTGGACACACGACAGGCAGAGCTGGACCTCTAGGTCTCTTAGGAATTAGGCCAGGTTAGATTGCATTCCTCCTGGCTGGGTGCCCTCTACCCCTTATTGGTGTGTTGGCTCTGCATGGAGGCATGATGTGAAAAACAAAACACGAACGAACGAGTCAAAAGAGAACTGATAGAGGTAAACTCTGAAGCATGAGAGAGGAATAACAATGATAATTACTCTTCATAATGCCCTGTAGCCTCCCTATTATAGATGTAGTTTGTTTCACACCCATAATACAGACTCTACTAAAGACGGTTCCTTAGACTTCCTAGAACTCTTGAAATTTGTGATTTGATACAAAGTTTCTCACTCCCTGAGTTCACACCCTAGGTGTAGCCGACACCCAGAACCATTTTCTGCTCCCAAATGAATCACATAGACTGGCTACTTACTCAGCGAAAGACTCAAACATCATGGAAAGGCTTTAAAATAACAATCTAAGGTTATCAAATTGTCTAAATAAACTGAAATGAGAAATATCTCGACAATAATTAAAATAAATGAGAACTAAAGTAATTGAAACATAGTTTATGGAACCTCTAACCAGGATAATCTAAATGACTACCGGGACAAGACCCATAGTAGCCACAACTAAATAAAATACTGAAAGTAAAAAAAACATAGATAACTCCAAGCCGTAGACTGAGAAGAGGCATCAACAATAGCTAGGTAGGTGTCTGATCCTCAACAAAATGGTTGCTGAGAGTTCCTGTCACCTGTGACTGCATCATTAAATGATGCAGGTCCTAAGGACATCAGTACGTGAAATGTACGATATGTAAATGGCCAAAATAGGAACTCAAGGTAAGTCAATATTTCCAATATAAGTGAATCATATCTCAGAATAAATAACATATAATAAATACCATGTATGCTAAAAATAAACATGCTGAAAATTTATATGTAAAACTTAACTTGCTTTAACTTGGGGAGTTTCTCTAACAGATAACCACCACTATGAGCTTTGTGGTGACATAGCGTCTTGCCCACGCTACCAGAGCTATCCTATACTTTGCTGGGGTAGGGGACGAAAAACTAAGGAGTGGATCCATCCCCAAACTGGGCTATCTTAGTAGCAAGTGAGGAATTGTCTTCTGGGACAATCCTATCGTACACTAACTACGTAGTTTATAAGTTCAAGCTATAATTACTCTCATTCATATCGATACTCAATACTACTCCAAAAATAAGTTTTATAATGCTCATAACTTCAAGAGTAAGACTCCTCAACATGCCTTCTTAATCTTTGGGGACTTAGCACAACTTTATCTTTTCTTAAACTTACTCAACTAGTCTCTTTTCTTTGACTGAAATGGTATCATTACAGCTTTCTCAAAAATAAAAAAAACATATATGCATTACTCAGCTATCTTACAAATACAAACTTTAAATACTTCTTAGAATTAACTCAAATTGTAAACTTTATAACTTTTTTATGAAATAGATATAGGATTCTCATAATTTCAACCATAACTGTAAATCTTGTCTCAATATCTTAATTCAATAATAAAATAAATAAGAGTCATGATACTTATCAAGAATTTATACGTGAACAGTACTTTAATAAACATTGCAATAAATAAAGGGAACTTTAATCTCAATTGGTAATTGGAATTTTGGGCAAAAACTAGTATTTAAGTTGCAAAAATGTTAATAAAATAACTTTTGGAGAGACTTACATACCTAAGGAATTAGTTCTTGAAAAGATTGAGGAAGATTTCTTGAAGTCCTAACCTTGCTTTAGAGTCTATGGTTGAATTTCTTGAAACTTCTCTAACATTAAAGAATAGGGATAGTGCATTTTTTAGGAATGAATCAGGTGAAAACTGACTAATTAACATATTTTGAGACTCAGGATTGGCTGAAAAATGACCAAAATGCCCTTCCCCATTAAAAGAAAAATTTTCCCCCTTTTTGCACATGTCTGCATCGCGCTAGGGGTGCGGACATGTGTTGTTCCGGTAATTTTTTGAGATTGCAACTTCCTTCCAAAAAATGAAAAAACAATAAGTGTGCTTCTGCGTCCCAGGTATGTCGTGCCCTGGGTGCGGACCCTCATCATCTGGAATTAATTAGCAAAAATTGTAATTTGACTCCATTGTTCTAAAATAGAGTTTTTACCACTTTCTCACTCAATTTTTCACGCTGATTGCAAATTCGATCTTAGATTTACGAACGGAGCATGGGAAGATACATTACATGCATGG
This sequence comes from Solanum sejunctum, assembly GCA_025642045.1. Lineage (NCBI taxonomy): Eukaryota > Viridiplantae > Streptophyta > Magnoliopsida > Solanales > Solanaceae > Solanum > Solanum sejunctum. The sequence continues at coordinate 7,686 of JAOTQJ010198018.1, read as the reverse complement.
TTCATTTTTAGGAGTATTTTGGTAATTTTGTCAGGTGTCACAGTATTACAAATGAAATAAGGGATGACATGGTTGCATTTAATGTAAACTATAAACATTTAATAGATCAGAAAAGAGTAGTTCTTAATTTAAAATTACTTATCATATTTACTTTATCTGATTTTAAACATATTAATTTAGATATTAAGTTTAATTAAATTTGAAGTTGTCAAATCAAAGTTTGATTAAAAAAAGAAAAGAAAAGTATTTTTAATCCAATTTATGTATGTGTACATTCTAATATTATTTAACTTTAAAATTAATTAGTTATAGTAGATTACTTATTTTATTTTAGTCACGCCCCGAGAGGGTACCCTAGGCGTAACTAGCACTCGAAGACTAATGCTAGCCCCCAAGTAGACCACCTAGTCTCACCACCTTCGTTCGGTCATTTCATGTTGCGAAAGATATTAAGTAATTAAAAAGGGGCTATCAATGGGCTGAGAACTATCACAATCACTATCATATGGACTACAAAGAAAAAAGCAGCTCAATAATATTAGTGAAATGGGAAAAGCAAATCCCAACATCAACTATCAGCTATCCATGTCTATGTAGCCTCTATAGCTAACCTCTAAGAGGGTACCACGATAAGCCATGGCTACCGCAGTCAAATGAAATAACTCAAATAAAGGAAAGATGAATATGTCCTCCGAAAGCAAGGTAAGACTCACCAAGTCTCTATCTCAGGATCTGTGAACCTCAACAATCGTCTTGCTGAAGTCCTCCATCTACAATATCTGCATCATAAAATGATGCATCACAAAAGGGGAGCTAGTACGTGGTTTGTACTATATGTAAAACGAGCTAAAATAAATTGTATACAATGTCATCAGCTCATCAATCACTCATCCTCAACTCAGAGTAGGAAATAGGACTCTATCACCATACTATTTATCAAAACATCAGACTGTCACATTAACTTCAGAGTACTATCACCATGGAACCTATCTAGGAGTTTCTATGACTGACAACCACTACTTATAAGCTGGTGATGATACAATGAAGAGATGTCGTTACCACATCAGTCTAGTACCTTGTCGAGGTATGGGACGTGTATGTCGGGATCCCAAAAGAAGTCTGTCAAGCCCTCCATGAGACAAAGGAAACATCCGCTTTCACAGTCCAATCCTTTTCTACGCTCTCCACGTAGTTAATGAGTGTGAGTGGGACTCACTCTTATCCATTTTGGTGATAATACTCCTCCAAAGACTCAACATGCTCATAAGTCTAGCAATACCCTCAAGGATTCCTATCACTCAACCCCTACGGGCAAGAACACTCAACAAATCTCATCATCTCTCAACTCAGAGAGTAACATTATTCTTTTAAGACTAAGGTTCAGTCTCATTTGGCTCTAAGAACACTAATTCAACCAGTTTTAGTCATCAATACCCCCATCTCAGGACTCAGACTCCAACAACCTACACATTCACACAATGAAGGCTCTAGGCATCACCCCTAAGTTCATTATTGAAGTATTAAACAAGGGAAATCATGCAATGTAGGTATACAATTGTACAATAATACATGTAAATAGTAAATACAAGTATGATGATCATCAATTTGAGATAATATATTGGAAGTAAGGATAATGTTCAAGAAATAAAGATAATGTTCAAGAAATTCTTCAAGAAATCACTACTCAAACCCCATCAACTAACAATTGTTAACCTACTACATGTACTGAGGCACATGGAAGAAGAAATCCATGTTCTAGGTAGCCTTTACATACCTGGGGTAAAGATTGTACAAACCCTCAACAAGAATTTAGACCTAAGCCTGAAACCCTCAACTCTTCTTCTTCTTCTTCGTCTCTCAGAACTTACGTCTTTGCTTAAGAAAAATATGGGTTTTAAACCATCAATCGCTAATAAGTGTCCTCTAAACATGTTTTAAAATTTAAAAATGGGTTAGAAATGACCAAAATACCCTTTCCAAAATTTAATAGAAAAGGTTAAAAATATGTACACTGATCCACGTCACGACAGGGGAGCGACTAGTGTATTTTTGCAATTTTCTATAAATATCAATTCATGTCAAAAATAAAATAAAAAAATTAAGTGTGTCTCTGCATCCCCTATGCATCGCGCCAAGGCACGGATCGCCACTATTTTGGAAAGAATTAGCGAAAAATACTTTTTGCTCTGGTTGCTCTTAAATTGGGTTAAAGCTATTTGCTCACTCAATTTTTCTAGTTGTTAGCAAATCCGATCTTGGATTTCCAATTGATGCTTTGGAAGAGGTGTTGTGCGCAAGATTTCATTTTAGGGGCATTTTCGTAAATCCATGAGGTGTTACACCATCTCCCCCTTGGGATCATTCATCCTCAAATGATGAGTAAGAGTCGAATAGAAACATTAGTAACCTCAAAATGCATCTCATTTCTCACTCAGAAACTCTCGAACTCTCCACTGTTCATCACCTATCTATCTCTTTGTTAGACTTGGGAACTATACTTCAATGCATCAAATTCAAGAATAGAACTTGAATAGCATTAAGGGTAAGGACTTTACCTTCAACTTCATTGTCATTTGGCACAAATATGTATGGGTATTTGAGTTTCATCGCTTCCTCAGCTTCCCACGTAGTTCCTCACCAAATTGATTCCTCCATAGGACTTTAACGGAGGCTCTCTCTTTATTCCTCAACTTACAAACTTGTCAATCAAGGATCTGGACTAGAATTTCTTCGTAAGATATACTATCCTTCACTTCCATACTCTCAACAGGAATTTCTAAGTCCAGATCTCCCAAACACTTCATTAACATTGACACATGGAATACTAGATGAACTCGATCTAGCTTGGAAGGCAAGTCTAGCTCATAAGTAGCCTTCACAATCCTTCTAACAATCTGGTATGGTCCGATATAACGTGGACTCAACTTTTCCTTCTTACCAAACCTCATGACATCCTTCATGGGTGACACCTTCAAGTACACCCAATCATCCACCTCAAACTCTAAGTCTCTTCTCCTCACATCCATGTAAGACTTTTGACGACTCTTTACTGTTTTCAACCTCTATCTAATGACATTGACCTTCTACATGGACTGGTGGACAAGGCCAGGTCCGATCAAGCTTCACCAACCTCAAGCCTGCCAATCACTGATCTACATATCCTCCCGTATAAAGCCTTATAAGGGGCCATCTGGATGCTGGCATGGTATCTATTGTTGTACACAAACTCAATCAATAGTATATGGTCATCCAAATTTCCTTTGAAGTTGATAACGCACACTCTTAAAATATCTCCAAGGTCTGAATAGTACTCTTTTCCTACCATCTGTCTAATGGTGAAAAGTTATGCTCAGATATACTTTCGTACCCAATCGCTTCTGAAAGGATCTCCAAAATCGAAAGGTGAATTTGAGTTCCTCTATCTAAGATGATGGACAAGGAAAACCCATACAACCTCACAATCTCGCTAATATTAAGTCAGGCATACTCCTTAGCTATTTAAGTTGTCTTGACTGTCAAAAAGTAGGATGATTTTGTCACCTTATCAACGATCACCCATATCTAATCATGCTGCTTTCTGGATCTTGGTAAGTTGGTAATGAAATCCATGTTGATCACCTCTTACTTCCACTCAGGAATTTCAAAGTTCTGAGATAACCCACATGGTCTCTGATGTTCAACCTGAACCTGTAGATAATTGGGGCACATAGAGATAAATTCAGCAATGTCTTTCTTGATTCCATTCTACCAATAGACTTCTCTCAAGTCATGGTACATCTTAGTGGAACTGAGTGAATAGAATATCTGGAGCTATAAGCTTCGACCATGATTCCATCTTTAATACCATCAACATTGAGCACACACAACCTGCCCTGGTATCTCGACACCCTATCTCCCCCTTTGGAGAAAACTACCACCTTCTGCTTATGAACCATTTCTTTCAATTGGAGCATCACAGGGTCTTGGTCTTGCTTTTCTTTCATTTTCGACACCAAAGATGAAGCAGAACCATTTTGAACATTGAACTTGCCTTCATTGTTTTCCTCAAGTTTTACTCCCAATCAAGCTAATCTATGAACTTCCTTAGCTAGTTCTCTCTTTCCTTCCTCTATATGGGCAGTGCTACCCACAGACATCCTTCTAAGAGAATCAGCAACAATGTTAGCCTTACCTGGGTGGTAAAGAATGCTCATATCATAATCCTTCAGCTACAACAACTATCTCCTCTGTCGTAGCTTGAGCTCTTTCTAGATGAACATGTACCGCAAACTCTTGTGGTCAGTGAACATGTCCACAAGCACTCTATACAAATAATGATGCCAAATCTTAAGTTTGAACATCATTGTTGCCAACTCGAGATTACGAGTTGGGTAATTCTTCTCATGGATCTTAAGTTGTCTGGAAGCATAAGATATTACCTTCCATATCTACTTAAGCATACAACCCTATCCTACTCTTGGTGCATCACAGTATATCATGAAGTCTCCCATCCCGTCAGGCAAAGTCAACACTGGGTTGTAGTCAATCTAGTGTTCAGCTCTTGGAGACTCTTTTCACATTCCTCGGATTACTAAAAATTGGCTTTCTTTTGTGTCAGCTTAGTCAATGGTGTTGGCAAAGAAGAGAAGCCCTCAAGAAATCTTTGGTAGGAGCCTGTCAAACCCTAAAAGCTTCTTATTTCTGTTGGAGAAGTTAGTCTTGGCTAGTTCTTAATCGCTTCAATTTTCTGAGTATCCACCCGAATACCATCTCCCAAAATAACATGGCCCAAGAAAGCCACTGATTTCACTAACACTTTGAGAATTTTGCATATAACTCATGGTCTTTGAGTGTTTGGAAAACCACTCTAAGGTGATCAGCATGCTCTTCCTCATCCTTTTGAATATACCATAATGTCTTAAATAAACACGATCACGAACATATCAAGATATGGTCTGAAGACCTTGTTCATCAAATCCATGAAGGCTACAGGTTTATTTGTCAGCCCGAAGGACATGACCAAGAACTTAAAGTGGATATACCATGTCCTAAAGGTTGCTTTTGTGATATCACTTTCCCTCACTTTCAACTAATGGTAAACCGATCTGAGGTCTATCTTGGAGAAACAGGTAGCACCCTCAAGTTGGTCAAATAAATCATCTATCCTAGAAAGAGGATATTTGTTATTTATAATAACCTAGGTCAGCTGTTGGTAGTCTATACATATTCTGAGAGACCTATCTTTCTTATGCACGAATAGGACTGGAGTACCCCAAGGTGAGACATTAGGCCTTGTGAACCCTTTCTCTAGCAAGTCTTTCAATTGTTCTTTCAATTCCTTCAACTCCATGATGGCTATTCTATAAGGTGGAGTTGACATAGGTTTGGTCTCGGGAAGGACATTAATCCTAAAGTTAATCTCCCTATTAGGAGGGACTCTGGGCAGATCATCTGCAAACACCTTAGGAAACTCATTCATAATTGGAACTAACTCAAGAGTAGAAGATTCAATATCCTCAGACTTAACTCGCACGAGGTGGTAAATACAACCCTTGGAGATCAAATTTCTGGCTCTAAGATAAGAGATAAATTTGCCCTTAGGGGCAACAGAACTACCTTTCCACTCTAAGAGAGGCTCATTAGGAAATTGGAACTTAACAATCTGGGTTCTATAGTCGACAGAAGAAAAACAAGCATGAAGCTAATCCATGCCTATTGTTCCATCAAAACCAACCAACTTCAACTCTACCAAGTCAGCTAAGGTGTCTCGATGATAAATATACACTACCCAATCCCTGTAAACTCTCTCAGCCAAGATAGACTCACCATTAGGAGTGAAAATAGCAAAAGGTTCAAGCAAACACTCTGGAAGAATCCCAAACTTACTAGCCACATATGGGGTGATAAAGGAAAAACTGGTACCCGGATCAAGTTACACATAACAATCAAAGGTAAAGACTCAAATCATACCCGTGAAAACATCTGGTGTAGTCTCCTCATCCTGTCAATCCCATAGCATAAAGGCAGTTCATCCTGCCTCCTGTAGCAGTAGTAGTGCCCCTCTACTGATTGCCTATTGGAGGGACTATGGATGACTGTGGTCCGCTGCTCCCCTCCCCTCATCTCCTCTTTGGGCATTTATAACTAAAGTGACAAGCTTTCCCACATGTGTAGCGAACATCTCTTCCTACATGACACTCACCCAGATGAAGTTTACTGTACTTGCCACAAGGTGGCTTTCCCCTCGTGCTTTGAACTTGGGTTACACTGGCCTGAGACTGAACACCTGGAGCCTGAAATTCTAATAACCATAAGATTTCTGAGCATACCTATTTGGTTGCACAGGCGTACTTGCTATAGATTGTGCAGGATGTGATAATCTTCTCTAAAAGTAGGACTTGTCACCCTTGTTCTTTCTCTGCAGGCTAGGCTCATGTCCTATTAACTTCGCCTTTCTATTCACCTACACTTCTCTATCTTTCTTCTTGTCCTCCTCTATCTGATGGGCATACACTATAATTCTAGAGATGTCCATCCCCAAAATAAGAAAAACTGCATTATATTCTTTCTGCACATATCTACCCAGACTAGACACAAACTTTCTCATCCTCACCCTTATGTCTTGCACCATCTCTGGAGCATACCTTGACAACTTAATAAACTTAAGGCTATACTCTTTCACTGTTATCCCTTCCTATTTCAGATTCACAAACTCATCCACCTTCTCCTCCCTCAACTCTTGACGAAAGAAGTGGTCAAGGAATGTGGTCTCAAACTCCTCCCAGGCTACAGGCTCCGCATTCTTGCCCTACTCTCCTCCCACAACATTAGCAATATCCTTCAGCTGGTAGAGGCAAGCTCAAATCCCTCGATCTCATCATCTTACATCACCATCAGAACCTTAGATATCTCATCAATGAAGTTCTACGGGTCCTCTTTTACTTTTGATCCATATACACTGGCGGATTTATCCTCAAGAAGTCTCTAAGTCTGGTGGTAGCTGAGGGCTCCTCTGAGCTAGAACTAGGAGCATGAGGACCTTGGTTATTACACTAGGAGGCCACCAACTGAGTCAACATGGTGATGGCTCCCCTAAACTCTGCCTCTGTAGTAGGAGCTGGCTGGGGCTGAGTAGGGGGTGCCTTGGGACCTCAGCAGTCCTATCAGGGCATCCTTGTATCCTTGTCTCTGTCTGAGTTAGGGCTTCATGTTGGGTGTTCTTAGCAGCTAGGGCTGCGGTATCTTTTTGAGTGACTATTCTCTTCGATGGCATTTTCTGTAAATGTATAACACATGAGTTAAAATGAGATTTCCATAGAGTTAAATTCTATTCATGAAAGAAGGGTAACTCTTTCTAATTTTCTATAGCTCCTGCTTATGAAGTATGGTGCACAACACACCCATAAATAAGATTCCACCAGACACGACTTTATAGATTCCCTAGGACACTCGAACTCTGTGCTCTGATACCAAATTTGTCACGTCCCAGAAGGGTACCCTAGATGTAACTGGTACTCGAAGACTATTGCTAGCCCATAAATAGACCACATAGTCTCGTCGCCTTCGTTCAATCATTTCATATTGCGGAAGATATTAAGTAATTAAAAAGGGGCTATCAGTGGGCTGAGAACTATCAAAATCACTATCATATGAAGTACGAAGAAAAGAGTAACTCAATTATATTAGGGAAATAGAAAAAGCAAATTC
>JAOTQJ010198007.1:0-20420 GCA_025642045.1 Solanum sejunctum | reverse complement strand
AGGTGTTGAGAATGATTTATGAATTTGTAAGGGCATCTTGCATGTTTTATTTCCATGAACATGATTATTGTGCATTTCTATGTGATTACTGTATGTTCCAAGAAAAAGAAATGTAAATCCATTGGGAAATGGTTCTAGCTAATGAAAAAGATTGAGAATTAAAAAGGATATTATGATTCGAGGGTCGTGTCGCACATCGCGACGGATACTATGATTCGACGATGTGTCGCACGCCGCGACGGATAGTATGATTCGAGGGATATGTCGCACGCCGCGAAGGATACATGGTCCATGTGTGGCCCCCATGGGTTCTGACTGAGGCATGTTTATGATCAGCAGATGTGTATCACTAGGACAAATATGCATCATTCTACGTGACATTGCATTGCATTACATCACATCCCATTATCATTTATAAATGTGTGACTGCCTTGTGAAACTTGTAATAGATGTACTTAATCCTTAGTGTTGTTGCTACATAATAGTTGATGTGGTTATGGAACTATATGCTACGTACATTATGAACTGTTATGCTAGAATGATTTTATGCAGGTTATAGTTGTGAGGGTTTGGATCGAGTGCTAGAGGTACATGTATTCTATATTACTTAATTTTGTGTTTATTAGTCCACTTGCTGAGTACCGCATGGTTTTTGGTACTCACCCCTTGCTTCTACACTCGAGTAGCTGGTGAAATCGAATAGTGAGAAGTATTTTCTTATACGTCAAGGATTCTCCGGAGACAAAGAGAGGTAGCTGTTGACATCTGGCTAGCTCTCTTGTTCCTATTTCTTCTGTACTTATTTTATTTGAGATGGAGGACTGTTGGACTTGTATTTTCTTGATTTTCTGTATTTCTAGTGGCTTATACGCGTGATAACCAGTCCTTGGGAGGGATTTAAATTTATGAAAATTCACAGTTTGAGTTTATTTATTTTAAATGTTTTCGCGCATTATATTTAATATCCCGTTTTGAATTAAGACTGACTTGCTCTATTGAGCAAGTGCCATCATGCCAAATTTTTGGGTCGTGACAATATCACACCCTCCATCATAGTGGTCAAGGTATCACCCCCTCAACAAGGGTAATGGGCATCACACTATCCATTATAGTGGTCAAGGTATCAACCCCTCAACAAGTTAATGGATATCACACCCTCTATCAAAGTGGTCAAAGTATCAACCCCTCAACAAGGTTATGGTCAACATGCAACACTATAGAAGCTTATCGTGAAACTAACACATATACAACATACTTTCATCCTCATAGAGTCACACATCTTATTTGCCAAGCATTAGGCCTTCAATAACTCAAGAATCATAATCCGGATATTTTATCAAACACTTGGCGGGTGTGTAATGTTAGTGTAAGACCATGCAATTCAAAGTGAAATCATGCAAGTGATCTAATGTAAAACCATCAATCAATACTTGGTAACACACTCAAGCAATATATGTCAAACCCTTCATCAAATCTCACAATAAATCTTATATTCATCGCTCAAAACATGATAAAACAACCATAATTTCGTGAAATTCCAACCTAGCATGCAGTGAAATTCATAGTAAATAAGACAAATGAGTAAATCAACTGTAAGTCATGCAATTTCAGGTAAAAGAAAGTTTGGGTATCATGGTTGAAAGGAAATCATAAAAGAAATCCACATACCTTACCTTTGGAGAATCCTTGAAGAAGATTGGAGATGGAGACTTGAAGCTTGATTGCAAACCTTAAGATACATATGAGTTTTGTAATTTAAAATTTGGAGATGAAATGTTGTCTAAGTTTTTGAGAGAACATTTGAAAATGTCTTGATGATATGAGGGTGAAATAAGGCTAATTTTCACGTATGGGAATGCTTAGGCCCAAGACCCAAAAGCCTTCGACTGAAAAAAAAATCTGAGCAAAATTAACACAGGGGCGCGAATGCCCACTATTTTTCGTAAACATATGAAATTTAAATTGTGAACCATTCATTCTATAATTGAGGTTAGACCCATTTTCCACTCAATTTGACCCTCTAATCAAGAATATGATGTCAAATTTTGGAAATAATACATGAATTTTGAGATATATAGAAATTATGATTCCGGGTATTTTCAGGGCACATTTTCGGACACTTTTTGGGTTGTTTCAATATCTACCCCCTTGGAAACATTCGTCCCCGAATGTAAAAGAAATGTAATAAGAAGAGTAACCATGAACAAATTGGCTCCAACAAGAATATAACAATACATTTAAACCACCATTTAAAAATCTCAACATAAGTATCAAAAATCATCATGAACTTGCCAATATGGACATGAATGCATGCAAATGACATAGGGCTGAAGCATAAGACTTCAAATCACAAAAAGAGATTTGACATGTTATCATAAGCTTGAATAGAATGAAATAGGTACGGATATCGCTTTTTCACGCCCACTCCGGTTCCCCAAGAGACACTTTCATCTTGATAATTCTTCTAAGGGCCTTGACGAACACCCACCCTTATCGATCAACTTCTTCAACCCTTCAATCCAATACCTCCATCGAGAACTCTTCCTAAGTGAACTTATCATACACAACACCCACAATCTTATGAGTTCTATAGCACTAGGGTCACCACCACTTCCCTTCAACCTAAAAGCGTGAAAAGGCGGACAAACCATAATCATATCCCTAGGTAATTCCAATCTTTAAGTTACCTTACCAATCCTCTTCTACACTCTATAAGGACTCACAACCCTAAATTCATTGTCAAAAATAATCACACACAGTCCACTAATACCATGAAACACCATCTCCCCCTTAGGAGACAACCTCCAGTCTACCATCTTTCACCCGAAACCTCCAACTCTAATAAGGCAGAATTAAAGCCTTTCTTAATCAACACCCCCTTCAACCAAAGAACATTTGGGACCATCAAGAATACTACACCACCATGCTCAACTCCGTTCAACCAAACCCAAAATCTAGCCAATCGATGGACCTCTCTAGTCACCTCTTTTCCACAATTCTCAACACATGCGAGGCTACCTAGAGCACCGACCACAACATTAGCCTTACTAAAAAAAATAATGCATCTTTATATCATAATCCTTAAAGAGTTCTTACCACCTTCTTGTTATCTTTCATTTAGCCAATCATATTTAGCAAACAACCCATTATCGTCCAAGACTTGCAACACTACCCCAAATGATTCACAAGCTCTAAATAATCAATGTTTCACCACTAGAGGCCACCACAAACATGTCAAGGTAGGGTTTTAAGACCCTATTCATGAAATCCATAAACATAACTGGTGCATAAGTCAACCAAACAAGTCCAACTATATTCAAAATGCTCACTCCTAGTCCGAAAAGACACTTAGAGAAATCACCTATCCTCATCCTCACTTGGGAACAAAATCCGCACCAAAGATCAAGCTTAGAGAATTGACTAACTCATTGTAGTTGACAAATTAAATCGACCATTCTTAACCATCATATTATAACCTTATGGATTCTACACTCATTGGAAGCATGATATTCAAGTAGCCAAACCACACCGATACCTCCATCCCATCAAGCTAAGTTCGATCAAAATCACAAGACAAGACCCTAGGCAATAAGAACATGAGCAACCCCTAGACCTTTCTAACAGCAATAGAATCTCATAACTACAGATGAATCTTACTAGCAACAAAATGAAATAATGGGAGGAATGGAAACCCCTAGAACCATCAAAGCATGCACAATAACATCAAGGAAAGCCTTTTAACATATCGGTAGAATCATTGGGCACCTCGTCCCCTCCTTGACTTCTTTGAAGAGCATAAAATCGGTTACATCTTAGAGCATCCCCTTGATTAATATCACCACATCTACCCTTGTTGCGCTTATGAGGGCAATATATTAACTTGTGACCCTCCTCTCCACAACATAACAAGCATTGTTTTTCTTTATGCACGGGCCATCATGGCATCTACCATATTTTGGGCACCTAGCATAAGGTACCACACTACCACGACCTTTAGGACTTTGGAACTTCTGTTCACCACGGGCCCTCTTAGTCTCCTTACCTCTCCTCTTCCTTATCTTTTCCTCCTCTATTTGTTCAGCATAGGTCATCAAGCGGGCAAAATTCATGTAACTAATCAACATAGCAGACCGACATTCCTCATTCACGAACTCAGATACTCCCATTACGAATTTACTCATCCTAGACCTTGGATTGGCCACCAATTGGGGAGCATATTTTGAAAGTTGGTTGAACTTGAGGGCACACTCCCTCACACTCATCGAACCTTGTTTCAAATTCATGAATTCTACCATCTTAGCCTCCTTAAGATCAAGTGGGAAGAACCAATTAAGAAAAACCGCCTTGAACTATTCCCATAGAACCACATTGTCAACCCCCTTCTCTTCCTTCCCTTGATAAACCATATTTGTGCAACCCCCATGAGTTGGTAAGCCGCCAGCTCTACTTTTTTCTCCGACCTAACTCCCATGATAACCAATATCTTATAAACCTCATCAATGGAATCTTGAGGGTCCTCATCTACCTTTGACCCATAGAATTCCAGCGGATTCAATCCTCATAAAGTCCCTCACTTGAGATGCCGGAATAGGAGCATAAGGGGCTTGGGCCCCTTGGGTGACTTGATTAGCAATGAATTGAGCTAGCAAAGTGAGAGAATCCTGGAACTCTTTATGAACTGGTCCCCCATCTTGCGGGGCTTGAGGAGCGGGAGGAGCCGGTTGTTCCTCGGAAGTGCGAACTCTTCTTCCCCTAATGTTAGGCATGATCTAACATATCAAAGAAAAATCGTTAGGGGGGGAAATAACCTTGCCTCTACTCTATAGCATGACATTGACCATTAAGAAGAAAAATATTTCCTAAAACGTCTCATAGCCTCTTACTCATAGTTATGGTGCACAACACAACCATGAATAAAACTCTAATTGAAGCAGTGTGTTAGACTCTGAGGATCTAACAACCTAGTGCTATGATAGAATCTTTGTCACGACCCAAGCCTAAGGCCTAGATGTGACCAGCGAAGGGAAAAATTGAATGAACTCCAAACAAGCCTCTTAATATATCATCACACATCCTTGGTCACGGAAGCAAGTAAAATAATAACAAGAGATAGTAAATAGGAATAGCCGGGGCTAAGAGAAATCTTTCATATCATAATCAACAAGAGTAAAGAAAGAATTAAAGTTCATAGCATAGATACTTAATATGTCCAACAACACCTCTACTACGTAGATAAGAGCGGGGACCAAGACAAGCAACCGGGCTCACCCTCATAGTCAAAGTTACAATAAAGAAGGAGAGTATTTAATTCATTGCATAAAAACATAGACATTATCCTCGGATTAGAGGACTCACCAAGTAGCTTGAATAGTTACCACTAGCCACGTGGAGGAGGAGGAGGATCAAACTGTGCTTCGGTCCCTATATGGTAACATCATGTAGGCATAGAGTATGCGTTAGTATGTTTTAATGTACTAAATATGTAGGATGCAATGCAACAATAGATAGGCAACATAGGCAAAATGCATAGTCATAAATAATGAATAGTGTACTAATAATATGATATGTATGAAGGATGCTTGAAGTAAAACATGCTTATATAGAACATATTACGTAGGTAAGAAGAGACCATCATCATAGACCAAGCGACTAGTAGTCGGAATCCAAGGCTTAGCACCCCCTTGGTAGTGGTCGAGGTATCAACCCCTCAACATGGTTAATGGACATCACACCATCTTTCATAATGGTCAAGGTATCAACCCCTCAACAAGGTTTAAAGACATTGCACCCTCCATCAAAGTGGTCAAGGTATCAACCCCTCAACAAGGTTAATGGACATCACACCTTTCATCACAGTGGTCCAAGTATCAACCCTTCAACAAGGTTATGGTCAACATATAACACTATAGAAGCTTATCATGAAATTAACACATATATAAGATACTTTCATCCTCATAGAGTCATACATCTCATATGCCAAACATTAGGCCTTCAACAACTCAAGAATTATAATTCGGACAGCTTATCAAACACTTGGTGGGAGTGTAATGTTAGTGTGAAATCATGCAATTCAAGAGTGAATTCATGCAAGTAAATCAAATGTAAAACCATCAATCAATAGTTGGTAATACCCTCAAGCAATATACATCAAAACTCACAATAGACCTTAGATTCATAGCTCAAAATATGCTAAAATAATCATAATTTTGTGAAACCACAACATAGTGTGTAGTAAAATTCATAATAAGTAAGACCCATGGGTAAATCAACTCTAAATCATGCAATTTTAGGTAAAAGAAAGCTTGGATATCATGGGTGAAAGGAACCCATGAAAGAAACCCACATACCTTGACTTTGGAGAATCCTTGAAGAAGATTGGAGATGGAGACTTGAAAATTGATTGCAAACCTGAAGATCCGAATGAGTTTTGGGACTTGAAATTTGGAGATGAAATATTGTCTAAGTGTTTGAGAGAGTATTTAGGAATGTCTTGGATAATATGAGGGTGAAATAAGGTTAAGTATACGTATTTTCACGTTTGAAAAGGCTTGGGTCCAAGACCCAAAAGCCTTGGATCGGAACACGAAATTTGAGCAAAATTAACATAGGGGCACGCCCTTGGCATGTCGCCCCAGGGGCACGAATGCCCATTGTTTTTCGTAAACTTGAAAAATTGAAATTGTGAATCGTTCACTATAAAATCGGGGTTAGATCCTTTTTCCACTCAATTTGACCCCCTGATCAAGAATATGAAGTCAGATGTTCGAAATAACGCACGAATTTTGAAATATATGAAAATTACGATTTCGAGCATTTTCGAGCACTTTTTGGGGTCGTTTCGCTTATACTGGTGTGTACACATCATATGATATGTTATATAGTTATTTTATTCTGGATTCAACAAATCATCTCAATAAATCTAGAATTTAAAAAAAAAATCAGCATACTAAGTTTTAAAAATGTACAAGCCCATATGCATAAAAGAAAATGAAATAAAGGACATGTATAAGAATTAAGTTTGATGATGCAGATAGTGAAGAAAATGGATAAAATAATTACTCAATAATTATACCTCCTATTATTGTTGTTTTAAGCTGCATCAATTACGTTGAAAGTTGCAAGTTATCAAAATTGTATAATCTTGCACTTTCTGTTAAGTGGTTCAGATTATTTGTTGTTCATGTTTATATTCCTTCAAATTTTAAAGCATTATAGAAATGAATTTATGAAAGTTAAATTTTGTGAGGTTATGAGACGTGGGGGGGGGGGGGGGGGTTTGAGGTTGGTTTATGGAAGTTAATATTTTGCGGGTATTTTTCTTATTTAATTTAATTTTTAAATTTTAATTTAATAGAGAAGTCTTAATCATTTCCAAAACTATATAAATATTAAATTTTAAAATTTTAAAACTCCTACAATTAAGATAAAGAGAAATAATGTATGACCTTACCAATTCAGTTGAAATTGGAAAGCTTTCATGTAAATAAAATCACGAAATAATATCTTTTTATATATGAATAAAAAACTATTAGTTACAACTAAATAGATTTAGATACCTTTCATCTAATATTTCATACATAATTACACATTATGAATAAGAGATATTTGTTGGATATGTTTAATGTACGAGTCTTAAAAAATTTATTTTAATTTAATAATTTAATTATTTAAAAAAGAAAATTGATTAAAGTATCCTTTATCAACTTATAGAGTAGTGGGAAGTTTTTAAATCCACATGCGTATTTTTCTTCCTTACTTTTTTTGGTAAAAAATAATAGTAAAATATTATATTAAACTAATAATGTTTAAAATCTAATATTATGTATAAACAAATTTATTTGAAAATGACTTTTTTCACGCAAATTTTTTGTTAGATTTTTGATATTTAATAAATTATTTTTTAAAAAAATATGATGTTTAGAAAATCTGAAAATTTTAGAATATTAGAATTTTTGTTTCATGTTGACATTTGTCATCTAGTTGATGACATGTGTCTTTATTTAATAAAATAATTATATTAATACTATTTAATTAATTAATATATTAAAAAGTAAAAATTAAAGATTAACTGTGATGCTAATATATGACATTTTTTGCTTTTCTAATTATATATAGATAGATAATATAGATATAAATATATATAGATATATAAACACTAAAAGTAATTGACTTTAGCATATAAACAAAAACAAAAAGATCATTTTATGTCCATATATGTTCATACTTTAATCTAAATTAATCTAAATATGTGCTTTATATTTAATTAAATTAAATCTCGTTACATAGATATAGATTGAGAATTCAATACCGTACTTAAGTTTTAGGGAACGTGAAAATTTAATTATTTAATATTATTTTATTTGTGTTCATATTTTGCCACTTTTTTCTGATGACTAGATAGTTTTCTTGTTTTCAATTTTTGTGCTTATTTCAATAATTTTTAAAAAAAAATTAAAATATATCCAAATATTAAATTAAATAGATAATTATAATTATCTTTAAGTAATTTTTAAAATTAAAATAAAAAATTGGCAAATACGAATTAACCATATTTGAATAATTATATTTTTATTAAAAAACTCATAAATTTAATTTTTATAATATTTAATTATTCAAATATTTGTTTAGTTCCAAATATATGGAGCATTGTTTTAAAAGTGTCCGTACATTATTAAATTCAGTTATATTTTATTTTTTTTACAATTTTTTATATGTTTACTAATTTTTCGCTTTAAAAAAAATCCTAGTTTTCCCCAGCTTTTTATGTAAAAATTATTATTAAATTAAATTAAAAGAAATAACTAACTATTAAAAAACCTAACTAATTTCTTCTAAAACTAACACATTTTTTAGTCTTATACTGCCATTGACATGACCCTAAGCAAAACTTTCTTCATATATATATATATATATATATATATATATATATATAAAATTAAAATAAAGATTGATCATTTTTATGTTGTGCATTTTCAAATTGTAATTTAAAAAAATTAAAATTTTTGAATATGTTTAGAAATAGGATTGTAAGGGAAAGTTTTAAACTCCCAGTTTACATGTAAACAAGTCATTTTTTTAAAAAAAAATTGAATAATTCTTAATTATTTATTGCTTAATTAATTTTATATTTTTGGAATAACAACAAAATTTTCTAATTATCTTATTTTTAAAATGATAAATTCATTTTTTAAATTGTAACTATCATGCCCCATTTTTTCTCGTGAAGAAGACGAGAACTGTAACATCCTGTAAAATTTTATCAAAACGCTCCTAAAATGTATCATGTGCATAACGCATCTTCCAAAGCTTCGATGGGAAATTCAAGACCAAATTTGAGATCAACGCAGAAAATCGAGTCAGAAAATAGTCTCGACCCGATTTAAGAGCAACTGAGTCAAAAAATTTATTTTATCAAAAAGTGGCAAAAACAGTAAGGTTTCTGCGCCCAGGGCGCAACGCGCCTTGGACGCAGAAACACACATAACATTTTTTGTATTTCGTAAACTTTTTGACGTAAATTGGAATTTACAAAAAATGAAAAATTTGTATAGGTGCGCGTAACGGACTATTTTTCTCGTTAACTAGGGAGGGGTATTCCTGAATTTTTCCAACCCACCTTTAATGCCCAGAACGTACTCCTAAGCTTAAATATGTACCGAAGGATTTTAAAACCCCATGTATTCCTAAGCCTAAACAACATCTGAGAGAAGGAGAAGAAGGAGAAGAAGAGAGGAGGGTTTTAAGTCCAGGGCCAAATTCGTGAAGAAAGTTGAGGATTCTTCAATCCCAGGTATGTAAGGCTAAACAAAAAGCATGAGATTGTTCTCCCATGTGTCCCATAGATGGTATTAGAAGTGAAGTGAAGGTTCTTGAGTCTACATGCACGATTCTTGATTATTTTCTTGAGAAATTATATTTATTATATGTATTTTTTAATATACGTTGATGATCATCATAAACTTATTTTCTTGAATAGAATATTTTCATGAGATAGTGCATAAATCCTACTTATTATTTTATTAAAGATTGCATGAATGAAGATAGTTATTGCGTCTAGAGCCTTGTTTGAAAATGTTGATGGAGACAGTGATTGTGAAGAGAGAATGATGATAGATTAACAGAACTTGATAGTCTCTTGAGTCTCCATAAATAAACTCTAATGATTTCCCATCCAAATGTTCCCTAATAATAGTTTCTGAGTCCTAAATTGCACGAATTAAAAGTTGATGATAATGAAGTGAGAACCCAAAAGAGGTTGAGCATAATCTTAAGAAATATTCCAACTCCTCAAGTTAATAAATGAATGATGAATTAATGTCTTAGTCCAAAGGAGACTAAATGATGACAAGGGATGCATGTTAATGTTTATGAGAAAGTTGAGTCTATAGGACAAGTATCAAGTACCAAAATGGGTAAGAGTGAGTCCCACTTGTACTTATAACTACATGGCCGATGTAGGTGAGGATTCACCATGAGCAACAAATGTTTCCTCAATCCCAAAAGAGGACTTAATATTATTTCTATTTGGATTCAAGGATGTATGCCTTCTACCCTGGCAAGGTACTGGGTGGATGCTGTAATGATATTGCTTCATTGTACCATCACTGGCTCATAGGTGATGGGTGTAGGTCCGAGAAACTCCCATATAGGATTTCCTCTTGATAGTACTCTGATGCTAGTGTAATGGTATAAGGTGATGGATGTGATGGGTCATTTGTCTATTCACTATTCTTTTCTTAGATAGACATTTGGCATGTTGACTGATTTCTATATTGAGTTGATTGTTATTGTCATATTATTCTAACTATTTCAGTTTCACTCAGCTATTATATATACCAGTACATTCCACGTACTGACGCCTCCCTCTGGGACTGCATCATTTCATGATATAGATACATAATTTTGAGATCGTCAACAGGCGCACTGTTGATGATTGGAGACGTTTAGCTGATTTGGTGAGCCTCCCTTACTTTGAAGCATCCCTTATATTTCTTTTTATCTTGCCTTAGAGTTAGATTGACTGGCTTTATTTTTATTGAGGTAGCCATGGGTCTGTCATTGACACCATATGATAGTGATAGAGGCTTCATAGACTAGAGTCAAATGTTGATATAAGATTGTGAGCTAGTTCTTCCTACTAGTCTTTTTATATAATATTTATTTGAGAACTGATGATGATGTGCCCATTTATTCCTTTATGTCTCTCACTGATAGTAGAATGCTTAAATGAATAAATGTGATGAAGCCAAGTGGTTCACTTGGGGTTAGCAATAGTCTTTGAGTGCTGGTTACACCTAGGGTACCCTTTTCGAGCGTGACAAACTTGGCATCAGAGCACGAGCTCAAGTATCCTAAGGAGTCTATGAAGCCGTATCTTTTAGAGTCTTGTTTATGTGTATGTTGTCGACCACACTTCATAAGCAGAAGGCTGTAGGACATTAGGAATTGTCTCACTTTTTTGTTATTCCAAATTCATTTGATAGAGTTAAACTCTACGAAAGCTCTCTTCTGATTCATGCGCTACTCTAAACCTTTTGACTATTCCTCATTCATGAGGTGATAAAGATGGTAATGTTCAAACTCTTATCGATGAGATCCCCAGAATAAGTAATCTGAATGGTAGAGAGACTATACCAAGCTTGAGAGAAGCCGACTAGTGTGCTAAGTTAATTGACTAGAAAGAGTGCACTACTTCTCAAATGAATTGTGTACTTGAGTTAGCTCTAGATGTACCCAGACCCTTTTATTCAAAAATAGCTTTCGATATTACCCATGAGAGAGAAACTTATGTCTCTATAGAGTTTAATGCTAACACCTAAGAGTGAGATGTGAGGTATTATCTATCTTGAGTAGAATTTAATCATTCCAAAGTTAGAAGGATGATAATAGAAAGAAAGAAATGAGATAGCAAGAGTGATGACTAATTGAGGCTTATAGTTAGAGTTATGTACCTATTAGGTAAGTAATGAGAAGACGAGTCGATTTCCATAGGATTAATAAAAAGGTGATGAGTACCCTGTTAGTGTCAAAATATGTTAGAGCATGCTGAAACTAGAAGGAAATGTATGCTAATGTGTTGTAGTATGTATTCTATTGAAGGTGAAGTGTAAATCTTGAGTCGGGGGAAAGAGTACTTTTATTGTGATAGAATAGATCTAAGTTAGGCTTATGATTGTATGTGAGAGTTCATGAGATTCATAGAGTTATAAGCTTAGCCAGATGAGGAGGTATAGTGAATATGTGAGTGGTACATGAGTTGTGAAGGGGGTGTGATGATTGATTCCTCGCTATGAGATTTTAGCAAGATTATGTTCCCTACATAATTATCTAGTAGTTGCAAGTTAGCAATATAGAGGTAGGTGATAGATGCACATGTTAGTAAGAGACCCTAAGCTTGAATTTTGAGGAGTAAGGTGAAAGAGGAGATAGTATCATGAGGGTGATAGTCATAAATTGGAGATTTCCTCTCAAAGGCTTGCCATAGTGTATGAAGATGCTAAGTTGTAAGGAAAGTTATGTTATGGGTAAGGTACAAGTGCCCTTAGGTGAGATTTGTGAAACGAGAATAGCCTAATAGATAAAAAGAGACTTAGATGTACATCTATGATGGTGTAAACATGTGTGAATCTTTAAGTATGACCACTATAGAAATCTAGATGATATCCCTGAGTTCAATGTGAAGTAAGTTGAGGTATGCATTATGTGTCATCACGAGCAGCTAAGTTGATTGGGTTTTATGGATAGGTGATGAGGAGTATTCCTTAATAGTCTAAATCTTATACAAATGATGAGTTTAGGAGAGCACAGAGTTTGAGCATTAGCAGGCAAAAGAATATGTTAGATTGTAATAATTATGGAAAGTGATTTTGTATGCCATTAAGAACAACAAATAGAGAGAGGGAGAGTTCCATAAAGACATGAGGAAGCTAAGAGTGACATCGTTGAAAGGAGTCTGAGTGGCAAGTTATTGTTATGTGACTATAGAATAACAGAAGGGTTTAGGATGCATATTCTTGGGGATAGTGATTCCTTGACCATGTGGAGGTATATGTTTATAGCCCAGTAGAGAAAATTGATTCACAAATTTAGAGAGAGGACCTTGAGAGCGAAGAGGGAGATGATGATGTGAGAAAATCAAAGTAGATTTTGAGTTTTTGGATTGTGATAGGCTGATCAAGATAAGATATCAATTCTTTTCCCTCTCATATAGTCCTTATACTTTAGTTGATGTAACATTTCATTCCCTTTGAGTGTATGACTGTCGTACCTAGGGCCTAGTCTTGTGCAGATCATGTTGTTTCCTAATCATGCTAAGTTTTGAGGATGAGAAGCGCTGAATTCATTTAGTAATCTTGATCTTACTCCCATGAATCAAAGAGTTTTCAGTCCTATGCTGAAGGAGATATGACCTGTGTTTTCCACTACGTATAGTTCTGCAAACTCAGATGAGTCTTAGTAGACGAGAAAGATTGTAATCGTGCTAATGATCTTTTATTCCAACCTCTTTGAGTAATCTAGCTTTCCAGCTATGATAGAGGTGTTGATGATAGTAAAGGGTGAAGGTTGATGAGAGAGAGAGCAAGAGTTCTTGATTCTGATGTCATCTTACACATGTATTGACCCTCGACTTGTTATGCCATTGCTGATGGTAGGATTTAGAGTATGAAGTTTTAGAGGTATGGTCTTGCTCTTTGACATAGAGAGATAGTAGTTTGAGGTTTTGCAAAAGAGGGAAAGTAATGAGTTCCTCCAGGTTCTAATTATGATGTTGTGAGTAGTAAATTGAGGATGAGAGTAGACAAGAAGGAGTGAGTGTATCCTTATTATGGTATTGTTGGTAAACTTGTGTCATGTAGGGATAGAGATAGGAAGGAGGAGAGAGGTAAAATCTTATAATGAATAGTAGATAGGCAAGAGTATGTTGGTAGGACCGTGAGTGAGAACTCATTGAATGTTGGAGGTAGAAGTGCTAAGTAGGCTTAAAAATTGTAAGATATAGTTGAAGTGATTAGAGTGATAGGCTTGAATTCGGGGTCATTGTTATGCAAATATTGGTGATAGACTAGTGAAGACTTCATAATGAAGGTGTGAGGAAGAGTAGTGAGGTAGTGAAGAGGACTAGTGTTCTTTTAATGAAAGCCCCTGTAGAAGTTTAGAGTTGAGTATTGAGAATTTGCTTTGTATGGGTATGATCATCTTGGGAATAACGCCTTGAGTCTTAGAAGTAGGCTTGAATAGAAGTGGAGGAGGTGCTTAGATGGGAATTTGAGTAAGAGCTATAATATTAAGTTTAGGGAGTAGAGTACTATGAAAGAGAGTACAATTGAGACGAGGTGTTAAGCTTGAAAGTTGAACATAGAATTTTATGTATAGATGGTCCCATTCTCCATTAGAGTTGATGACTTCCTTCTTAAGTTTGAAGGACTGATTCTCAAAGTCTTTAAGCAAAATGAATTGATTGGGTTCGTCATTCCATTCGTGCTTGATGGTGATAATTCTAAAAGAATATCTCTACTCTTGATCTGAATCGATTGTCTATGGAGTGACTTGTGATTGCCCAGATTGATGGATTGAGTATTGAAATGAGTCTTGATCGTTATTCATGTCGAATGATAGGAATGTTGGAGGAAATTTCCTTACCTTTAACTAAATTGATTGTGTTTTCTTGAGTTGCTTCCCTATCTTTGATTCCGAGTAGAGTTGATTGTTGATTGAGATAGAATTGAGAGATCGATTGATAAATATGAATGTTGAGATGAGTCTTAAGCCTATTTGTGCCACATGACGATAATGTTGAAGGTAATTTCCCATCCGTAATGCTATTGGGGTTTCTTCCCTTGAACAGAGGTACTAATTGAATTCCATTCCTGAGTCTAAGATAAAGATGTAGAAAGTGATGGATAGATGAGAGTTCGAGAGTTCCTGAGTAAGTAACAAGATGAGTTTCGAGTCTACTCGCGCCTATTTCTACCCGTACTCATCATTCAAGGACAAATGAACCTAAGGGGGAGATGATGTAATACCTAGTAAAGATTTACCAAAATGCCCCTAAAATGTATCATGCGCGTAACACATCTTCCCAAAGCTCCTGTCACGACCAAAAATAGGGCCTAGACATGACCGGCGAATGGATAAATCGAAGGAACCCCAAATAATCCTCATAGCATATCATTACATATCCTTGGTCGTGGAAATAACTAAATGACATTTTAAGAACGGAAATAAGGGCAAGAGGAACTAAGGGAAAGCTTGTCATAATATAGAGTCAAGAGATAAATAAATTAACTCATAGCATAAAAACATAGCTTGTCCAATAACACCTCTACTACATAGATAATGGCAGGGGTAAAGACATACAACCGGGCTCACCCTTATAGTCATAAATATATGATAAAGTAAAGAGAATCTTAATACGTAGTGTGAGAGAATAGACCTTGTACCCAGAATGAAGAACTCACCAAAGGCTAATTTGAACAATCCATCTAGCCACAAGAAGAATCAATAGGAGCTCCGATCCCTACATGGTGATATCATGTAGGCAAGAGTATGTGTTAGTATGTTCGAATGTACTAAGTATGTGGGATGCAATACAACAAGAGATGAACATTATAATTCAAAATGTATAACAATAGGCATAATATATAGCAATATGACATGTATGATCAATACATAAGTAAAACATGCTTAAGTAATCCATACTCATATAGAATTTCATATGTTTAGAAGAGACCAAACTAGCTATTAAAGGTATATACCCAGTGATAGTTGTGCGGTATAAACCCCTCACATGGTTGATGGTAATCATACCTTACCAACACGGTGATGAAGTATAAACTCCTTGCATGGTTGATGAGTATAAACCCCCAACATGGTTATCAAAGCTCTTGTCCCCTCGGATCGTGTATGGTCTAATGAAACACTTAATATAGGATTTATCGTAGGCTCTAGTACAACACTTCATATAGGAATAATCCTATACATAAGCTCATTTCATCATCATAACATTATTTACATCATATCTAATGCCTTGAACCTTTAATTCCTCAAGAAACCACATTCAGACATTTTAACAATACTTTGAGGATGTGAAATGAGGGTAAAAGACCATGCAATTTAGAGATGAAATCATGCAAGAAAATCTGTTGTAAAACCATCAATCTTTGCAATACCCCCAGGACATTCACATCAAAACCCCTCATCAAATCCAACATTAGATCCAAGATTTAGAGCTCAAAATATGCTAAAACAATCATACTTTCATGAACTAAAATCATCGTGCAATAAATTTCTCAATATAGAATACCTACATATAAAATCAACTTTAAGTTATACAATATTAGTAAAAAGGATGCTTAGGCACAATGGGTGAAAGGACTCAATAGTTAACCACACACCTTAGCTTTAGAGAAGTTCTTGAAGAAGACTTTAATGGAGATTTGAAACTTGAGTAAGATCGCTGAAGAAATCCTTAAGATTGGTCTTGAGTTTGGGACTTGAATTTAGGGTGAAATATGAGTCTAAGTATTTGAGTGAGTATTGGAGAATGCTTAGGATGATATGAGGGTGAAATAAGGCTAAGTATATGTATTTTCAAGTATGGGAACCCTTAGGCCCAAGACTTACAAGTCTTGTACCGAAAAAATCAAAATAGGCACAAAAAAACATAGGTGCGCGTCGTGGAGGCGACGCGAAAACCCTACTGGGATCTATATTTTTTACACAAATGAGTTCTACATAAATGGGCATAAATTCTTCATTTGAACTCAGAATGAGGCGAAACCAAGTGCTTTAGAAATCTAATTTGAAGGGCTTTAAGTTGGTAGGTCGTGGGACACCTAGTTCTTTGTGTACTAAGAGATATGCCCTTCAAAGTTTACCATTCTAAATAGCATTCTTTGCGATTTTTGGATTCTGATATGATTGCTCTAAAATTTGGCTTAGAAACCATTTTCCACTCAATTTGACCCCCTAAAAAAGAATATGAAGTCGAATTTTCAAAATAATGAATAAATTTTTAGATATATAGAAATTATGATTCTGGGTACTTCTGAGGTACATTTTCGTACACTTTTTAGGGTCTTTTCAATATCTTCCCCTTGGAAATATTCGTCCCTGAATGTAAAAGAAACGTACATGACAAGAGTAACTATAAAAAATCAGCCCCAACAAGAATGCCATATTACGTTTAAAACACTATTTTTAAAATCTCAACATAAGTGTAAAATCATCATAAACTTGCCAACTTAAATATGAATGCATATGAATGACATAGGGGCTGAAATGCAAGACTTGAAATCATAAAAAAGACTTGATGTGTTATCATAAGCTTGAATAGAATGAAAGAGAAACAGATATTGCTCCTCCGTGCCAGCTCTAGCTCCCCGAGAGAAAATTAAAGGGCCTTGACGAACACTACATATTATCAATCAACTTTTCCACTCATCTATCCAACACCTCCACCGAAACCTTCTTCTAAGCCAACTTATCCTCCATCTCACCCATAACTTTAAAGAGTTCTACAGCACTAGGGTCACCAACACATCCCCTCAACCAAGAAGCATGACAAATCGAATAAACCATAACCCCTACCATAGGCAATTCCCAAACTTATTCAACCTTACAAACATCCCTCTATACTCTATAAGGACTCACAATACTCAACCCAATTGTCAATTTTAAATACACCTACCCCACTTGGTACCATAACCACCATCTCCCCCTTGAGAGTCAACCTCTACTCTATCATTCTCTCACCCAAAACTTCTAAATCTAATAAGGCGGAAATCAACCGTACTACCTGGGAGTGATCGATTTTTCTCTCAAATATTTATCTACAATATATTAGGAAATAAGACTAGTATTAGCAGCAAAGAAACACTTCTTGGTAGCCCAATATCATAAAAACTAACATATGGGTAGTAAGTGGATACTTATAAATCCAAGCATATTCTTTCAACCTTTCCGTCCCTACTCATATTTTTTAATATACATTATCATATACATATCATGTGTAGCCTATTTTAGTGCCGTAACAGTCTTACAACTGCACACAAAGCACAACACATAATAATTCTATGCAATATACAAATAGGTGGCATAATGCTACATCTCTTCACTACATTTTAACGTCGACAGTTCCAAACCTATTCCAACTTTAACCAAATAGTTTCCACCATGTATACACATAAAACTAGTCCTACAATAGTTCAAAACAGTCCTCAAAATAGGTGGAGGACGTGAGACTATATTCCTCAATCAATCAGCCCACAAGTTTCTATTACTAGCGCAATTGCGATACCACACAAGAACTCACTTTTACGGATTATAAAAATGATACAACAACTTTTATACATCATTATAGAACCAATACTCATTAAGAACAATAGGCTCCTTCATAATAAATCCAACCAAAAAGAGAAAAGCTTTCAAATAAACAAGAAAAATGTACAACCTTTGGAACACATGCGGTGCAACAATTTCAGCATAAAAATAACCAATACAGTCTCTTGTTTTTCATAAGAAAACAATACTAAACACATAAGTATTACTTACCATTACCTTCAAGGTGTAGAGCTTCTCCAAGAACCCTAAAAGTCTCCTTATGGCTACTTTGCTAGGTTAAGAAAGCGTAGAGAGCAAGCTTCTGAAAATTGATTTTTTTTCTAGTTAAGAACGACTTAAAGGTGCTATTGGTAAACCTTTTTAAAGGAGCTTTTGGCCAACTTTATTGTGTGGTTTAAGAATCATATTATCAAAGTAGTGATGCAGCAGCTTGGCCCTTTTACTTGGGCCTAATTGAGTTTCAAAGTTGATGGGTCTTTGTTGCCCCTTTTTTTCCTTTCTCTTAGTTAGTTTTGGCCGAATTCACCAAGTGAGTTTTGTTGTACTTGGGTCCTTTCTCTATAATTCTTGGGATGAAAATAAAGTCCATTTATGATGCTAAAACATAAGCTAAAGTTGCACCCTTAACACGAACTTTATTCATAACTGGACTTGGACAAATTCAACATCGGGCCTCATCTCTGTTTAGCTAGCAACTTTAAGCTAAGCAAGTAGATGACTCACCTGCTAGCTTCCTAATTCCTACAAGCACCTCACTTCTCTCACTTCATTTAAGGTTGTGATCTCCTTAATCTGACTTAAAACTTATTTACACTCGACCCTCTTCAGCGTTAGACATACATATTGCCCTCTAATTTGAGATTCAAGCACTTTTAAAAATTGGCGCTAATTTAAAAAGCCATATCATATTTTATTTACATAGTACTAGTATTGTAAGATGTGGGGTATTACATCCTCCCCCTTAGGAACATTCATCCTCGAATGTTAGTATAATTGGATAGCTTAACCAAGTTTAAACCTTTATTTACACAAACTTTTGACAACAGACTAAGTACTCAATCACACTTACCTATTTGTGTCCCAATTCTGCATGTTGGACTTTCTCTTTAGTTTCAAATAAGTAAGGATATTTTGATTTCATTGCGTCCTCGACCTCCCATATTATTTCTTCTGCTTGCTAGTTTCTCCAAAGTACTTTTACTAAAGCTATTTCTTTATTCTTTAGCTTCTTAACTTGACAATCCAGAATAGCAACAGATACCTCTTCATATGTGAGATCTTCTGTAACCTGCACATCTTCAATAGGAGTGATACAAGATGGGTCGCCTATGCATTTTCGAAGCATTGAGACATGAAAAACTAGATGAACCATTGAAAGCTCTTGGGGTAGCTCTAATTCATATGCAACTTGCCAAACTTCTTAAGAATTTTATATGGTCCTATGTAACGTGGACTCAGTTTTCCTATCTTACCAAATCTCACAACCCCTTTTATTGGAGACACCTTTAAATGACTGTTTAAAAATAGGAAAACTTAAACTTCTTTATGTATAGATTTTAAAATTGAATTTACTATTTGAATTAACAACAAATAATTAATTTTTAATGTACAAAAAATTTGAGAAATTATATGATGTTGAAATGGGATAAATAGATCAATTCAAATTTTAAGAATTATTACTTTAATTTTTTGATGGGAGGTAATTATCTTTTTATTCAAACTGACATGTAACTCTTTCAAATAAGCAACTCTAGTTTATTTATTTTAAATTAATTTTTAAATTTCAAATTTCATGATAAATTCAACAATCTTAATTTTTTTAGTAGTTTTAAATTTATTATTTTGCATTGTAATTTGATCAAATGTCTATCAAAGAAAGTAGGAAGAAATCCTTAAAGCACTGCTCCATTTTCCTCCACGAAGGATTTACAGTATTATTACATTATCTAGGATAATTGTTTTTTGTTTAGTAAATTTCTAAACAATTAACTAATAATCAATCTAACTAATATTTTTTCCTGAAATGTCAAGTGACTTATTCTTAAGATGTAACTTGACTTAATGTGGAGATTTTTTCT
>JAOTQJ010197987.1:0-20427 GCA_025642045.1 Solanum sejunctum | reverse complement strand
ACCTCCCCTTGGTCAGGTTTGTTTGATTAGACAAGAGCACATCAATCGACATTTGTCATCGACTTCCCTTTTCCTATACTCATCTTCTGGCTTGTTGATAAAGTGGAGGTGGTTCACTTTAGGACTAATAAGCTTATAACATAGGATCATGATGCTTTGGTGTGGTATTTTGGGCAAGTAGTGACTAAAAGCTATCCTTAAACCATGTTTACTCACACTTTTTGTTTTCATCATCTAACCCATTTTTAATCACTCCATCTTCATTATCCTGTTTTGAAATTTTCTTGAGTGCTTTCTTTCTCTTTTTCAACGGTACCTCAATTTCAGGCTCATTTTTGCTATTTTTCCTCAACTCAAGGCACTTTTCATTTCTTTTTCTTCACTCGATTCATGCTTTTTTATTTCTTTCTTGATTTCCAACCTAACCACCTTATTATTATTACTTTGCCACAATAAGGGCCACCCTAAACTGAGGCATTTAACCTCAGGTGAAGTACACAATGTCTATGCCTCAAGCCAGGGCTACTAACTGCAGCCACCCTCAACATTTGCCTTTGGTATCAATCAAGGTTCACATGTTCAAGGATAAACCAGGGCCAATATCAAGGCATTTCATCAAATAAGTTTAAGCTAGCAAGGCATCAAGAAAGAATGAGTACAGGATGAGCTCAAAAGTTTAGAACAAGGGATTCACTGACTCATCTGGTGGGTCATTTAGATTAAAAGTGGTTCCGCTCAAGAAACAAAGGCCTAAGATCCCTTTCATATCCACTACATCACCAAACCAAGTTAGAGCAACAAGGCAAGTTCTAGGTCCATATAAGATGCATGAATACAGCAAAATAGGCTCACAACACACATATAATTGCATCCATAATCAAGTATAGACTTATAGGTCATGCTTTTAGTCTTAGCTTAGCTTCATAATATCAGAACAAATATTGCCAAATACTCAAAAATGTATGAATGCATCAATAATCACAACCTCAAAAATTTGAGGGTAACCAATTTTTCATCAAAACATTGAAAATAAATCTAAAATTTATGTATATGTCAATAGATACGACTACTATGAATTTTACTACCTAAACATGATGGTTCAACAGAAAAGTAAGTATCCACAAGGACAAGGAAGCATAGCAAGAAAAGCTTAGGATAAAAAATAGGGGAAGCTATGGACTTGAGCCTACTCAGACTTAACCTTACTCCATAACTTCCACTATCCCACCAAAAGATGATAATTTGTTCTCAAAGTAG
Organism: Solanum sejunctum; assembly: GCA_025642045.1. Lineage (NCBI taxonomy): Eukaryota > Viridiplantae > Streptophyta > Magnoliopsida > Solanales > Solanaceae > Solanum > Solanum sejunctum. The sequence continues at coordinate 19,170 of JAOTQJ010197987.1, read as the reverse complement.
AAACAAAAAGAAAAGGTGCCAGGGGGGAACCTTGGGTTGCCTTCCAGGAAGCGCTTGATTTATTATCGCAGCCCGACAAGAAGCTTTTGCATTCATACCTCTTTAAGGTCCCAATTTTCCACTGTTTTGATCTCTTCCATGTCACCTATATACTTGTTTACTCTTTGTCCATTGACTTTGAAAGTTTTGCCATCCCTACTCTATAATTTGATAGCTCCTTATGAGATTGTTGGGAGGATTAGGAGTATGGCTTATAGGTTGGATTTCCCTGCAGATTTAAGTTCTATTCAGCTGATTTTTCATGTGTCTCTGTTAAGAAAATTGTTTGATGATCCATGTGTCTTTGTACTTTTGGAAGGTGCTGAGGTTGAGGATAGCTTATCTTATGAGGTATTTCCAATTGAGATTTTTGCTAGGCAGGTGAAATGGCTTCGTATCAAGGATGTGCCTTCGGTTAAGGTTCTTTGGAGAAATCAACATGTGGAAAGTGCTACATAGAAGGTAGAGTTTAACATGGTTAAACGATATCCCTATGTGTTCCAATCTACTCAAGCCTAAAATATTAGGTTTTACCTATTCTAAGTGGTCCTAATCCATTCACTCTTCTATTTTATGGCATGACATGCATACATGTGTATAAAAATGATTTTTAAGATATTTTGAATACTTTGAATATGTTTTGGTATGAGCCTTAATGAAATGATTTTCAAGTGATGAAATATGCATTGTATCTTATGTTTTGATGTTTTATGTTCTAAGTCAAGCCTTTCAAGCCATGTTCTAGCATATTCGAGGATGAACGTTCCCAAGGGAGAGATGATGTAAGGACCCGAACATGGTATGACCTTAATGGAGCCTGAAAATTTGGTTTCAAAAACTTTTGGACCAAGGTTACACTTCAAGGAAGCCTCCATATTCCTTGTGAAGGTATACAGACTATGTAAAAGTACCTTGAAGTGGCCCTTGGCCTTGTGTGGAGAGTGTTGGCTTCCAAACCATATCACACATGAACCCCATAAAAGTCCATGTAAGTCTTCACAGTCTGTTTGGTGGACCGTGTGGAGAGCCTTGCCCTGAAAATCCATAATTTCGCCAAGGCATTTCACACATGGACCCTATCACGGACCGTATGGCATTTCATGGTCCATGAGGCCTTCTGTGTGGGTGCTAGAGTGAAAATTTTCTATGTATTCGATCACTATCTTGAAACATTGTCATTGAGGAATTTTCTAAGTGAAGATTCACGGAGGAGGCACACAGACCATATCTCTTGGTACGGGCCATGATGCCCTCCGTATGGAAGTTAGTGTGTACTTTTTCTAAGTATGAATTATCGTCTCGAACCTTCGGCAATAAAATTTTTTCTAAGTATCAGATCACGAAGGACATACGATCTGTATACCCTATCACGGGCCTTATACCCTCCCATGGAATCCATGGCAATAATTTTCTAATCATTTCATTAATGGTATTTTTGTAATTATGATTTATCATAAGTGTCTTTAGTGATTTTCTATGCTACCTAAAGACATTCAAATCACCTATACTCTATTTCCCTCATTTAAATTCACTCTTACACAGAGAATTATTTCAACTCACTCTTAAGAACTCTTCTGAATGACTCTAATGAAGAATTAGCTTGGGATTCAAGGAAGGACTTCAATCTTCATCCAATTCTTCTTACTGTAGACACATAGTTTTTGACTGAACCTAAGATTTTAATACTTTTTATTAGCATTGCGTATATATATAGTATAGTATATATTTAGAGCTACATTGAATTTTCTCTTTTTAATTTTAATTTTAATTTAATTTTAATTTTTTCTTATTTTATCGTATTTATAATAACTTTGTTTAAAATAATTTGAAAACAACAAAAGTAGAGTCACATTTTAGTATAAATTTTATTTTTTAAATAAGAAAAAATTACATATATATATTCTTTTAATTTTTGATTCTAATAAATAATCTAGTATTGTGAATGTTTTTAAATTATATTTTAGTTTTAGTTAGATAATTTTTCTATACATTTTAAATTTAAAATAATTTTCTAACATTTTATTTTATTTTTCTTTATTTCTTTTCAAAAAAAAGAACAAAGCAAAGTATGAAATAAAAAAAAGCTAAAACAATCTTAAAACTACCCCACAATGCCCCCCATTACACCCCCTCACATTCTCCGCTTGTACACCTACATGTCACACACCATTCCCACCTCTACACTACACATACTACCCAAATTTTTTATATGTATACACTATAGCAGACATTCATTTTAAAAAAAAAGAATCACAACACTACACACAACAACATAAACATTCACTGTTCATTCAATTTTTACCCTTCATAACATAAATTAATTATCAAATTTTTAATTTTAATAATTTGAAATAAGTAGCTTTTGAAAATGAAAAAAATATATTTGAAGCTATTTTAGAGTTATATTTATTCAAAAATCATTCTAAAAAGAGATTTTATTTTATTAAGTTAATTATAAATTATTTTAAAATTAATTATTTCACTTTGATATTTCAAAAATTTCATTAATTAATTTAATTTAATTCATCATATATTTTAAAATTTAAATTCGCACCCCAACCCTCCATATTTATCCTTTATTTTTTTCCTTTTAAGTGTGACCCACATGTCTCACCAATTCTCTTCCTCCTTCAAGAAAAACCACACGCACCCCTCTTTCTTTTATCCTCACTTCATGCTCCCACACTCTCTTTTCACTTCCACTTCTTTTTTCAGCCTAACATAATATATAATATACATGTATATGGCACGTGGGGACACGCGCCCCCAATTCTTTCTTCTCTTCTCTCATTTCCTCATTCTCAGGCTCCCATTCCCTTTTCCACTCTCTCCTTTCCCCTTCTTCTTCCCCCAACCAGACGAGAAAACCCAATTTCCTTTTCTTTCCTTCTCCTTCTTTCTTCTTTTATGCGTGACTTTCCCCTCCCCTTTCCCTTTCTTCTTCCTCGTCGCAGACGAAAACTAGTGAATCAAACTGGAAAACATCAAGGCCAAAACCAGACCCTAATAAGATCCCCTTTCTCCTCAACGTTCAACTCAATGACCCAAATTTCTCTTCCTTTGTCCCCATCTACAACCGTTTAGGATCTTTATTCCACAATTAACGGATAAAGGGTTGAGACATAATGATTTCCAAGATTGAAAATTCAAAATTTGAATGAAAGAGCCCCACATCGACCCCAATGTCCCTCCTCAATTTGCCTAATTTGGTGGCTATAAATTCCCCTCTTCTCACTGATAGAGGCAGACAGAGTTAATCCCTGAAAAAGCTACAAAATCGTGTTTGTTTAGACAAATTTCCCTAGAGCTAGGTCTAAAGGGAGTATCAAAACTGGAAGCTTCTATTTCGGTGTAGAGGGATTAGTGTACGAGCTTAGTTTAGGTGGTGAAAGTTCTTACCTAGCTGGTCATCTCAGTCGCTGCTCTAATAAAGGTAATACCCCAATCTCACTTTCGTTTCGAGCGTCATATACTGTGTTTGAATATGAGAAAATCTTGAGGCTTTATCAAAGTTCTTATGTTAGTATTGGGTTTGTTGTGACTGAGAGTGCTCTGTTGTGTCGATGCTATGGTCTGCTGTTGATTGTCATTAAATCGCTCTTAGTCTCGACCAAGACTTGAGGGTTTGCATTACCTGTTAATTTCGTGTTCCTTATCCAGTAAGTATGACATTAGTCGATTTCAAGTTGTTTCTTGATGTGGTATGTCTAAAACGACTCATTTCTCATGTTTCTATACGTTAATAGTTGAGACTAATGCTTGTACTGATTGATAGTGCTGCTATTACATTTCCTTATTTATTATTAAGTAGCTAAGAATCAAGACTAGTTTGGAAATGATTTGGTCTTCCAAGTGCTTGCTTTAATGTTCAAATTTCGGCTTCTTATAGTTTGTTTGATGATGGTTTTGGTTCTTTATAATGCTGTCAGTTTACTTTCTCTGAATATAGCCAGCCTAGTATGTTCATTGAGTCATTTTGCTTTGGCTTTGCTTGGTTCTTTTAAATTTAAAGTTTTAGGGTCACAAATAGTAATATATATCTCTTTGTTTCATCAAAAGTCGTTAAAACTGCATAAAATATTCTCTGGTTTCTCAATTGTTATGTTTGCATTTCTTGTTTGAAGTTCAAAACATGTCTACTTGACGTTATCTGCTCTGAAACATGTCGGCGTTGCATTATTTTCGTCTGATTTGGGTTTCCCTTTTATTAAGTTTATCAAAGAGTTTCTTCTTTTATTTATTTCCTTAATATGAGCATATTCAGTTAGCACCCAAAATAAGGCTTTGTTTTTTCTTTCTTGATTTGGTTCACTGTAAGTTCCTAACTGTGGCATACCTTTGGCAATTCTGTCTTCTTGGGAATATGTAGCTGTTTATATTAATGTTTGGCAATTTCATCCACTTTTTTTTGCCACGAACCAAAGGACTTTTATTAGTATTATACAATAGTTTGATCTTGCTCTTCCTTCTTATATGCCTTCATGTTGTGATTGAATTTGCGCCTTCATGTTGTGATTGAATTTGCGCCTTCATGATGTATTTGCTTTGAAATTATAGATGAGTTTGAAAATAAAAGTACGTTTCAATTAAATCAATTATTCATATACTAATTTTTCTTTTCTTTACTTGCATGAATCCCTTTCCAAGTCCATTGGACTCCCTCTTGCATTTCATGGGGCCATGGAGGCCCAACATCCTCTTTGAGTCAGACTCATCAACTCATAGTGAAGGAAGCAATCTACTGGGTTAAAGGAAGCTGATATACAGGGCTTTGGAGGCTAAAATTAGTGTATATACACTGATATATTATGAATATACACTAAGTATATATGATAGGCAAAAATGGGCCAAGCCCATTAGACAGTAACTCGACAGATTTTGATGGGCTTGGCAGGCCCAAAATCTAGAATTAGGACAGGTTAAAGAAGAATAGGGCTTGCCTAAGTCCAATTTATTTTATTATTGCCTATTATCATTTGTTGTGTTGTTTGCTGCTAACACTAATATTAATTCACTGTTTATATTATTATTTGCTACTAATCTAATTATTTTCCCCAACATTGCCTCTATTTATGTTAATTTTCATTATCAATGATTTTTCTTAAATGCTGAAATCATTCGTATAGTTTATTTTCGTTTTGGAATTTTAAATTTAGTCAATTTTTGTAAAATTAATTATTTCTTTAAAATTTAGTCAAGTTTAGTCAAATTCTTTCAAATTTGGTTAAATTTTTTCAAATTTAGTCAAATTCTTTCAAATTTAGCCATTTTTTTCAAAATTAGTCAATTTTTTAACTACTCAACTTTTTCATGTCAATCAAATCTTTAAAAGTTAGTGAAGATTTCCTATCGTCGGATAATTGCACGCTAGCGGCCATTTCAAGTGCGTAAAAATTTCTTGAAGTGGAAATATGAACTTGAACCTTTTCTTTGGATTTTTAAAAAGATTTTTTCTGTTAAGTCTTTTTAAATGTTTATTGGTTTCCTAATTATTCTTAAAATTAGGTGGCGGCTCTCTCAAATTTAGAAAAATTGGTTTTCTCTTAAATTAATTAACTTTTAATACAATTTTTGGATTTGAATTTTGAATTTTTCCTTTTTCTTTAAAATTCATTTTCGGATCAACAGAAATGATGACTCTGCTGGAGATTTCAATTAGGTTCTAACTATTAGATTAAGTTGTTTGACTAACTATTTGATTTGTTTATTTAGTTATTTGCTTTATTTGTTTAAATTCGATATTAAATTGTTATTTGTATTTTATGACACTTTCTATTATATCTTGTGTATTTGGGATGATGGTTTTGCGAACTCGCAGCCGGATTTTTCAAATTCTTAACCCTTTTTGGAATAACTGCAATTTATTGGTTCGTAGTGCGTCCAATAATTGTTATGATTTCCAACTCAGGTTATCTGCCTAGGTTCTCGGTCCATTCAAAACCCACACTTAGACACCTAGGATAGAGGCCAAATCCCTACTTGTAAGCATTGTCCTAAGACGACCCAGCACGTAAGGCGTGTTGGGCCCATTAGAAAGATCACCTTGAGTTCAAAGTGGCTCCCAGCCAAATGAACGATCATGCTTATGTGTTTTAATTGAAGGATGTATAATAATTTAAACAACTCATTATCACCTGGGCGGGGGAAACTTAACCTATTTGTTTTTCATGTAGGATGACTCAAGTGTATGAACCCTTAAAGGCTAGAATAGTGACTCAACCTCATCCCTTTCTCAAAGTATGGTGGACAATAATGAATGAGTACGACAAAAGAGAGGTTCAAAAGCGCATAGGTTATCTCCCCTCTCTAATGAAAATGGAGGCTTAGCCGAATTTAATTGATGCAATGATTAAATTTTGGGATAGTGATTATATGATGTTCCATTTTGGAGACGTTAAATTAACTCCTACTCTAGAGAAAGTATTGGCGAGTTACGAAAGTGTAGGCATGCGCTACAAGAGAAAGTCTAAGCCGACATTCTAATTCCCAAAGTGGAGGGCCTAAAAGAGATTATGGAAGCACTCTCGTTAGTCAATATCAAGTGGATCAGCCAGCTCAAAGGACCATGCATACCGTTTTGAAAGTTGTACTACCGATTCGAACACGCTAATGGCTACGAAAAGTTTAAAAGTGAATCTACTTTTGAGCAGGCTTGCGAAGAGAAGCGGCCTTTTGTTTTCGCAGTATGATTGTTGGGGACCATGGTTTTTTCCCCAAAATCTGAAGCACGCCATTCATCCGAGCATGATAATGGTTACTCATACCATCTTCAACGGGGTTAATTATGAAACGTCAACCAAGTATTACACCTTAGCACCTGTGATCCTCGCTGAAATTTACAGGGCTTGGGATAAATGTCTGAATAGGACCTAATTCTTTCAAGGTTGCAACCTAATACTTCAGTGGTGGATGATGAAGCACTTACTCAAAGCCCACAACCCTATTGAACCAGATCAAAAGTATCGAAATGATCAATTCGCTTCTCACAGTTGGTGGTTACACTTCAATCACTTCAAAGCAGGGAATGGACAACAATTTTGGATGTCGATATTGAGTGGATTGCAAGAAAAAGATGTACAGTGGTCCATTGATGATGTTGTTATGAGTGACACTGTAATTCAAAGTAAGGAACTTCCTTTATTGGTATTTGCCGGACTTAGGGGCACCTGACCATATGCTCCCGGTCGAGTTCTCAGGCAGTTAGGTTGTAACCAAGTAGTTCCTCAGACGAGGGATATGAGGAAATTCATGACAGATCACAAAGACGGTCAGGTATCCTTCGCTAGGATGATGATTTGGGAATGGAAAACTCAAAGTATGGCGGGAGATAAGGTTCCCAACAGGTTTAATGCTAAGTGTAGTGATATGTATAAAGAGTGGTTGAAGAAGGATATTGCTGGAATAATCAAGCCTAGCCCGAAGTACCCTCATAATCAAGGATGTTGAAGCCGTACATCATCGACTCCAAGAGAAGTATCAAGAAGATCATTTGGCCCATCAGCGTCGACACTTGGAGGGTGTTAAGGTTATGAAGCTACTTAGGCAGGAGCTCAGTAGGGTGAGGCAATGCTTAATTGGGGTGGGTGGCTACATGGAATAACAAATTTATACTATGGGGAAAGCCAGTCACGAAGAGGGGACTCATTTGTCAAGGGACTATTTGTGGGAAGACAGGTACTTCATATGGCATGAGGTTGAGATAGCTAAAAGGGCAAGGGTACGAAAGACCAAAGTTGTCTAAAGTCTTTTGTTGTCCCCTATGTGGGATTACTTCTATTTTTGTACTTTATTCTTCTTAAAGTTTTGGGATATTTCTTTATAGTTTGATGTATTTTTTTAATATATATTGTAAGCATTTTTTATTTTTGAAAAAAAAGTGCTTGGGGGATAATGAATTGCCTTTAAACTAATACACATCTTTAAATTCGATAGGCCTACACTTGGCATAAAAATGGCCACCTGCATTTAGGATACACAATAATTGTTTCTATGATATTTGGTATAACTATTTGTATGATTTATGTTGCTTTATTGGGGTAAAATGCTAGCCCACTCCTCTTTGAAATTTTCTAGAGCCACCTAGGCATAAAACTCAGTCACTATAAAATATGCGACCAAATAATTCCTCTAGTCCCAAGTTTCTCAATCGAAATCCTAATTCTTTGAACTTTCGTTCTTCCATCTCAAGAAAGTTAGATTTGTAATTACAAATGGAGAAAAGCCAAAACTTTAAGGGTGCTAAAAGCATATTGACGAGGATGCTAGGCACGATCCCGGAAGATGGAGAAATGAATCAGGCTACCAAAACGATGCTTGCTAAAATAGCTGAGGCTGATGAAAAAATGAAGAATACCAAGGATAAAGGCCAAGCCTAAGTAAGGCAAGCCAAATACCTGAAGAATATTCATTTACTCTAGAGGAATATCTTGGGAACATAATAGCTCAAAGCACGAAAGTAGAGGTAGAACTTGAGGCCACCCTATAGGATATAGACAGGCTGAAGCAAAAGAATCCCTACAAGGAATAAGCAAAGAGGCCAAGGAAGTTGAGGACGACATCCCTCCAACATAGTGATCCGAATCAAACATGAAGAAGGAAATCAACAAATCAGCAGAAGAAGTCTCACTAGGGACACTTTATGTTTCTTAGCAATCTTTCTATTCTGTACTTTCATTTTTCGTGTAATAAAGTCTACTGAAATCAAGCTATCCTTTATATTGTCAAACTACGTAGGGCTTGATTTCTTATTTTCTGAGATACGTAGGCAGCCTTTTAGGCCCAACCCCTATCTTTCCAAAATCTTATTTTTTTCTGTCTACACTATTGTCAATACAAGAAGACCTGACTCAACACAAATCAATCTTCCTAGTCTACTATTTCTAAAATCATATAGGCAAAGTCCTGTCTATTTACTATATTTTGCATATCCATGGGCTAGATTACTCTCGAATAAAGCAATAATTGTGTGCTTATTGATATATATTACCTATTAATCTGAAGAAACTAACATGCTTGCTTTTGAGTAGTTTTTCTTTACAGGTAATTTAGAATTGATCTGTGTTAATAAAGTTGACCAATCATCATTATTTCACTAGATCCAAAGTCCATAAAGATCTCTCCCCTGACCAAAACTAGTGGAAAGGAAAAATGACGGACAACAATGATGATGCAAACCTGACTGAGATCACTGTGATAGATCCCATTACCACACAACAGAATAAATTGATTGCACAGTTGATGCAATAGATTGTTGACATGAAGATGGAAATGAAGAAGACTCAGGAGTTAGAAGGCCTCCATTTCATTTTCCTTCTCCTAATATATCTCATCAACCTATCCCTATCTCAACAAATCCACCAATTATCCCCATTCAAGCTTCTCTCATCGTCGACATCATTACCCTCAACACAGGACCTTCTAATCTTTTTCCCCAAGCACTGGCCCTCTCCAAAACCCAAATATTTCCCAAGCCAGTAGCTTCTCTCAAATGGCCCACGTTACCCACCCCCAGATAATCCTTCTTGAAAACTAGCCCTCGGATCAATGCAACCCACCTGCCACCCAAATTATACCTCCTAAAATCTCTTTCTATATCTCAATCCTTACCAATCCACAAATGTCTCATGCCACTTACTCCGATGTTGACCATTATGAGGAGAAGGAGAAAGAATGAAAATTGGATATAAAAGAAGAAATTGCAAAAGCTATGAAGCAATTTTGATATGCACCTGACGTTGTGGGGTTGGATTAATAGAATTTGTGCATTCATCCAGATCTGAACCTTCCAGAGGGGTTCAAGATACCAAAGTTTGACACTTTAAATGGAAGTGGAAATCCCTTGGCCCATCTGAGAGCATATTGTGATCCGCTGGTGGGTGTCGAGAAAAATGAAGCATTGCTGATGCGACTTTTCAGCCGAAGTCTAAGCAAGGGGGCCCTAGAATGGTTTATCTCCCAGGATACAAACAAATGGGCTACTTGGAGTGCCATGGCCAAAGATTTTGTCGAAAGTTTTGCCTATAATGTTGAGATCATTCCAGACCACTATTCATTGGAGAAGATCTGGCAGAAGTCAATTGAGAGTTATCGGGAATAAGCCTATAGATGGAGGAAGATGCCGCTAGAGTGCGTCCTCCTATGTCTGAAAAAGAGATTATCGAAGTGTTCGTGCGCTCCTAGGAGTCAGAGTTTTATGAAAAAATGATATTGATCATTGGAGCAAAATTTGCAGAGATAGTTAAGATTGGTGAGAATATCGAAGTTGGACTCAAAACAGGCAAGATCACCCATATATCAAATTCAGCTGGAATGTCGTGGATGTTGAGGAAAATGAATTAAGATGGGTCAGCTGTCTCTGGTGTAGAAGGCAAAAAGAGAACCCCTAGTAGCCACCCCAGAAAGTCCACATCACCTCAAATCCATTTCAACCTACCCCAAGTTCATTCCCCGCCTTTCATACTCAATCGGGACTTCACCCTTCACCCGCAAACTACCAAACCCATACTCCCCATTATCACTCCCCACAATATCCAAAAATCATCCCAAACTACCAATCTCCACCACCAAGTTACTCCCATATACAATTGACTTATTAGAATCCCTCTACCAGTTACCCAAGCCCAAATCCCTGAACCCCATCGTCAAATTACCAAACACCGCCACACCCCCCATCGAAGCCATCCCAATTATCATCAATTGCCTCCACCCCCATAAAATAACTATAACCATCCTCACCCAAAACCCCCTAGGGTGTTCACTCCATTGGCCGAAAGCTGAACAAAGCTATTTGAAAGATTGTTAGCTACAGGATTGATACAGCCTACCCCTTCGAGAGCCATGGAGGTTAATTCTTATTTCTTCAGGGGTGATCAGACTTATGCTTACCACTCTAACAGTTTTGGACATGATACTGAAGATTGTGTAAACTTTAAGCACAAAATCTAGGACTTAATTGATCATGACATAGTTGTTCTTCGGACTGTTGATTCCAATGTCAATAAGAATCCTTTACCCGATCATGGAGGGAGCATCATCAGTATGATTGAGAGAGAAGAAGATTGGTGTACAACTAAGAAGATAGTGCCAGATGGTACTATAAGTTTAGAGAAAAGTATGGCATCTCTAAGTATCACCGAGAATCCAAAGATGGAGATTTTAATACCCTGTGAAGTGACTACTATGGCACCAAAGGAAATTCCTAACAAGAAGGTTGAGATTGAGATTATCGATACAAGAAAACCAACTCAGGGAGCAGGTAGAAAAGCTGAAAGGCCGATAAGTGAAGCTGAGGCAGAAGAATTTTGGAGAAGAATGCGATCTCAGGAGTACTCTATCGTGAAACACTTGGAGAAGATACCTGCCCAGATTTTTGTATGGGCACTACTGATCAATTCATAGCGTCATAGACAGGCACTAACGAGAGCATTGGAGGATACTAATTTGCCTGTAGGAACAAATAACAATAATTTGGCAACCATGATAAACCAGGTTACCCAGGATTATCGCATTAGTTTTGGTAGTGAAGAGCTACCATTCGAGGGAGCAATGTATAATAAGGCACTTCATGTTACAATCAAGTGTTGAGATATGATCCTAAATCACGTCTTGATCGATGATGGATCTAGATTGAATATTTGCCCTTTATCCACTCTTGAGCAGTTGAACTACGATGTGGGGAAACTCCAGCAAAGCTAAGTTAGTGTGACAACATTTCATAGTGGCCGAATACATTGGGGGCAGTGAATCTAACAATTTGTGTAGGACTCACTGAGTTTGTTGTGAAGCTTCAAGTGATGTACATAGCTACCAACTATAACATGTTGTTAGGAAGACCTTGGATCCATATGGCGGGAGTTGTGCCTTCTTCCCTCCACCAAATGATGAAGTTCATTTGGGATGAACGTGAAATGGTTATTTATGGTGAGGGAATGTATGCCCCCATCATCGATGATGTCATTAGAGGATCAAACTTTTACATAGTTGAAATAGTGAACGCTACCGAAGAAGACTGGATGTCGGGACCTCCTATGCCTACTGTTTATAAGATGATAGCCACAGTGATATTGAGAAATAGGTTTGAATCGGGTTTTGGGCTAGGTAAGCACTGGTAAGGTATTACCGACCCTATTCTTTTACTGGCAAAACAGTCAAGATTCAGCCTAGGATAAACCATCTTGGAGGAAGATGAGTTGAAAATGCAGAACCAAAAGGATGATTGAACCTTGGCCTGGCCAATACCGCATTGGGCCAATTGTTTCCAGTATGAGAATGCATAGATTGTGATGGTCTTGGGGGAGGGATCTGGGACCTGTTTGAAGAAACTCATGTAATTAATGATGATGAATCAGACCAAGCATTAAGTGCTCAAGGTGCAGAACCAGATGATCAAGAGTTGAGAGAGACATCTACCCCGCTGTTGCTCCCCTAATTGTCTTGGTAGACGAAGAATTGTTAAATTACTAGTTTTTAAAATAGGTCGTAGTTCGACGGAGGCCCATGACCCATATTTTACCTTGCTGTTTCACTCATGTTTAATTTTGTTTTAATTTCTCTCAATATCTCAAAAGGCATATTGACCCTTGGTCATGGCCAAAGTTTGCACTTTCTTCAAATGAAAGCCTCCATTTACTTCGAATCACACTTAATATTCATCTTGTCATACTATGTTTGTTTATGATTTTAGTTTAAATAGTTTTAAACCGGCCAATGTCATGTCATGTCAAAAGTTGAATGAACAAAATGAAGTCGATGATAGTGATTTAGAGGAATACGATGAAAGAACCATAGTTCACGAACATCTTGCCCAGGAATTGAGACAATATAAAAGTCAGGACAAGCCTAATCTAGATAAAATTGAGATAGTGAATCTTGGAAATGAAAAATGTGTTAGGGAGACCAGAATTAGTGTCCATTTGAAGGATGTTCAGAAGGGAGAACTCACTAGTTTGCTCAAAGAATACATGGACATGTTTGCTTGGTCCTATGCGGATATGCCAGGTATGAGTACTGATATTGTCTCTCACAAATTACTACTCAACCCAAAATTTAGTCCAGTAAAATAAAAGACTCGGAAGTTTAAGTCAAATTTGAGTCTGAAAATCAAGGAAGAAGTTACCAAACAGATACAATCCAAGGTGGTAGAGCTGATGCAATACCCCACTTGGTTAGCCAATATTGTTCCAGTGCCCAAGAAGGATGAAAAGATCAGGAACTGTGTTTATTATAAGGATCTCAATAAAGCCATCCCTAAGTATGATTTTCCATTGCCAAACATCCATATTCTCATAGACAATTGCACCAAACATGAGATGCAATCATTCGTGGATTGCTTTGCAGGATATCATCAAATTTTAATGAATGAAGAGGATGCAGAAAAGACAGCTTTTATCACACCCTGGGGTGTGTACTATTATCGAGTGATGCCATTTGGCCTTAAAAATGCGGGATATACTTATATGAGGGCTATGACAACTCTTTTTCGTGACATGATTCACAAAGAGATTGAGGTGTACGTGAATGATATCATCATCAAATCCCGCAAGAGTTTGGATCAGCTGACTTACTTGAAGAAATTCTTTGACCGCCTACGCCAGTACAACTTGAAGTTGAATCCTGCTAAATGTGCTTTTGGGGTGCCCACCAGTAAGTTATTAGGGTTTATTGTCAGTTGAAAAGGTATTGAGTTCCACCCGTCTAAGATCAAAGCAATTAAGGATTTGACTCCTCCAAAGATGAAGAAAGAAGTCATGAGTTTCTTGGGAAGATTAAATTACATCAGTCGGTTCATCGCCTAATCTATATTGATTTGTGAACCTATCTTCAGGATGTTGAAAAAGGATGCATTGACTAACTGAAGTGAAGAATGCCAGACTACTTTCGATACTATCAAAAGTTATTTGTCTAATCCACCTGTGCTGGTATCTACATGAGAAGGAAGTCCACTATTATTGTATTTGTCGATTTCTGATAATGTATTCAGGTGTGTGCTGGGATAGCATGATGAAATCGGGAAGAAGGAGCGAGCAATATACTATTTGAGTAAGAAGTTTACTTTGTATGAAGATCGATATACTTGTTTGGAGAAGACTTATTGTGCTTTGACTTGGGTTGCTCAGAAGTTGAAAACATTATTTGTCTTCCTACACTACATACCTCATATCGAAGATGGATCCATTAAGATATATCTTTCAAAAATCAATGCCTACAAGAAGGCTAGACAAATAGCGAATATTGTTGAGCGAGTTCAACATCATGTATGTAACTCAGAAGGCAATCAAAGGACAGGCTTTAGCCGATCATCTTGCAAAAAATCCTATTGGCAGTGATTATAAACCATTCAAAACCTACTTTCCAGTTGAAAGAGATATCATTTGCAGGAAAAGACATCTTCGAGGCATACCGGGCTAGCGAATGTTCTTTGAAGGAGCCTGAATTGCCAAGGTAGCGGCATTGGAGCAGTCTTAGTATTAGAATCTGGATAACATCACCTGAGCTGCAAAACTTTGATTTCATTGTACTAATAATATGGCTGAGTACGAAGCTTGCATTTTGGGCTTGAGGATGGCCATAAACATGAATGTCCAAGACTTGCCAGTCATTGGAGACTCAGATTTGGCTATTCACCAAGTTTAGGGAGAATGGGCTGTGAAGAACCCAAGGATCATACCATATGTACACTTAGTACAGATGTTGAGTAAAAGATTTTGAAAGATCGAGTTCAAGCACATGACAAGGATATAGAATGAGTTCACCTATGCCCTTGCCATCATTTCCTTAATGATTCAACATCCAGACATGATGTATATTAATCCTTTAGAGATAGACTTGATGGAACAACCGACCCATTGTTTACATTCAAGGTAGAACCAGAAGGAATACCTTGATATTTTGATATAAAGAAGTATCTAGAAACTGGAACTTATCATGAAAATGCTACTTTCGATCAAAAGAGGTCTATACATCACAAGGCAAACAATTTCTTTCCTAGTGGGTTATAGAGGACTCTAGATCTAGGTCTCCTCAGATGTGTTGACACTGCAGAATCCATGAAGTTTGTTGAACAAGTACATGCCAGGATTTGTGATACTCATATGAATGGACTCACCCTATCAAGGAAAATCCTTTGAGCCGATTATTTTTGGATGACTATGGAACACGACTATTGTAAGTTTGTGTAAAAATGCCATCAGTGTCAGATACATGGTGATTTGATTCATATCCCTCCTCACGAACTCAAATCCATGAGTTCTCCTTGGCCATTTATAGCTTGGGGCATGGATGTTATTGGTCCAATAGAGCCAGCTACCTCTAATAGTCATAGATTATTTTGGTTGTCGTTTACTACTTTACTAAATGGGTAGAGGCAATCTCCTACAAGTCCGTGATAAAGAAAGTGGTAGCTGATTTTGTGCGCAATAATTTGATATGCCTATTTCGAATACCAGATTCCATTATCACCTATAACGAATCAAATCTCAATAAAAACTTGATGAAAGAGATATGTGAGCAATTCAAGATCACTCATCAGAATTCAATAGCGTATCATCCTCAAATGTATGGAGCTGTAGAAGCCGCTAATAAGAATATCAAGAAGATTTTAAGGAAAATGATTGACAGACATCGAGGATGGCACAAAATGCTACCGTATGCTTTATTGGGATATCTCATAACTTTCAGAACATCCATTAGGGCAACCCCATACCTGTTAGTATATGGAATAGAAGCGGTAATACCGGCCAAAGTGGAAATACCATCATTTAAAATAATTCAAGAAGCCGGTTGAGTGATGCCGATTGGGTTCGCAATCAAATCAAACATTTGGCTTTAATCGATGAAAAGAGGATGACAAATATTTGCCATGGTCAGTTATATTAACAAAGGATGATTCGTGCCTTCAGTAAGAGGGTAAGACCTTAGATGTTCAAGGTCGGACAATTGGTGTTCAAACGTATCTTTCCCATTCAAGACGAATATAAAGGAAAGTTTGCCCCGAATTGGTAAGGCCCGTACATGGTTTGCAAAGTGCTGTCAAGGGGAGCATTAATTTTGTCAGAGATGGATGGGAAGAGTGGCCAAGACCAATCAATTCAGATGCTATCAAGAGATATTATGTTTGAAGATTTAGAGTTCTCCTTTACCTTCTTCTCCTTTGTAATTTAGTTTTACATTTTTATTTCATTTCTCCCTTCAGTGAAGTACATTTGACCTGAATTCTCAAGAAGAAGATACATAGGCGGCTTAGGTCGGCCTCAGACATTTCCTTATTTAAAATTTATATTTTTCTCTATCTTTCTATGAATGAATTATGTTTGACCTGAATTCTAAAAGGATGAGATACGTAGGCGGCCATGTCAGCCTCGGTCATTTTCTTACTCAAAATTTATATTTTTTTCTACCTCCTGATTTTTGGAACTACGCTTGACCTGATTCCTGCCTCAACGGGATACGTAGGCGCCACAACGACTCGATCATACTCCCATAAAGGAAACTACGACTGAATTTTTGAAAGAAATTAAAAAAATTCTGAACAAAGAGATCTATCTTTGACAAATCAAAGTTCAAGGCATGGTAAGGCCTCAACTGGGACAAAATTTTGAGAAACAATCTCAAATTTTTTCAAGGTGTCTTTGACAAGCTATCAATCCCTAAAAATATCTAAACTACGACAGAAATTTTGAGGTTGCCCTCAAAATTTTGCTAAGCATCGTTACAAGTCTGAAAGTTGTCTTAAGGACTCATAGCCTGATCAGGAATTCAAGACAAGCGCGACACACCAAGGAATCTATGTCAAAAGCCGAACATATT
This sequence comes from Solanum sejunctum, assembly GCA_025642045.1. NCBI lineage: Eukaryota > Viridiplantae > Streptophyta > Magnoliopsida > Solanales > Solanaceae > Solanum > Solanum sejunctum. The sequence goes on along the minus strand of JAOTQJ010197987.1, from coordinate 2,328 downwards.
CATCTAAGCTTTACATAACATGATAATTGGCAGTAATTTTTCCTCAAAAAAAACCTTTTCTAAATTTCTCGTTTTTAACATATTTTGTCAAAGTGTGTATTTTTTGCCTTCTGTCTACCAAGAGGTGGGAGATTAAAGTGGTTCATCGGGGGACAATACGAGGAGTAGACTACCAAAGAATCAACACAGATCAATTCATTTTGAAGCTAAGAAATTTTCTATGGATGCAGGGGAATTTTTTGCAGGTCTTATCTACAAGAGAACAGTCAAGGAGTAAAGAGTTCTGTCTCACTTAAGCCCCCAACAATTTATCAAAGATCAGTTCATTTTAAAACTAAAAACTTTTCTATGGATGCAAAAAAATTTTTGTAGGTCTTATTTACGAGAGGACAACCAAGGCATAAATAGTTCCATCTCACTTAAATCCCCAATAATTTATCATCTATCATACATCGCAGAGAGCCATTTATCATGCATTGTGGATAGTCATTTATCATGAATCACGGAGAGTCATTTATCATGCACCGCAGAAAGTCATTCTATCATGCATTGCAAAGTCTCATGAAAGGATCATTCTATCATGCATTGCAGAGAGTTATTTATCATGCATCACGAAGAGTCATTTATCATGCATCGTTGAGATTCATTCAATCATGTATCGCGGAGATTCATGGAAAGGTTCATTCTATCATGCATTGTGAAGAATCATTTTATCATGCATCGCAGAGAGTCATTTATCATGCATTGTGAAAAGCCATTTATCATGCATCGCGGAGAGCTATCTCTCATGCATCGCAGAGAGCCATCTCTCATGCATCATAGAGAGCCATCTATTATGCATCGCAGAGAGCCATTTATCATGCATCACAGAGAGCTATTTATCATGCATCACGCAGAGTTATTTATCATACATCGCGGAGAGCTATTCTATCATGCATCCTGGAGACTCATGGAAAGGTTCATACTATCATGCATCACAGAGACCCATGGAAAGGTTCATTCTATCATGCATCACAGAGAGCCATGGAAAGGTTCATTCTATTATGCATCATGGAAAGTCATAGAAAGGTTCATTCTATCATGCATCGTGGAGAGTCATTTTATCATGCATCACAGAGAGTCATTTATCATGCATCGCAAAGAGCCATTTATCATGCATCACGGAGAGTCATTGTATCGTGCATTGCAGAGACTCATGAAAAGGTTTATTCTATCATGCATCGCAGAGAGTCATTGAAAGGTTCATTTTATCATGCATCGCAGAGATTCATTGAAAGGTTCATTTTATCATGCATCGGGGGACTCATGGAAAGGTTCATTCTATCATGCATCGTAGAGAGAATCAGTTTACTTTAAGCTGCTGAAAAGTTCATTACCATTCATAGTCGACAAGGCTATTTTATTTCCAATTGCTGAGAGGGCCATTGCATATTCATCGCTGGTAAGACTATTTTATTTTTCAGCTGCCAAGAGGGCCATTTCATCGTCGATAAGGCTATTTTATTTTTTAACTGCCAAAAGGGCTATTGCATATTCATCGTCGATATGGCTATTTTGTTTCCAACTGCCAAGAGGGCCATTGCATATTCATCATCGACAAGGCAATTTTATTTTCCAGCTGCCAAGAGGGACATGGCATATTCATCACCGACAAGGCTATTTTATTTCCATCTGCCAAGAGGGACATTGCATATTCATCGCCGACAAGGCTATTTTATTTTCCAACTGCCAAGAGGGCCATTACATATTCATCGCCGACAAGGCTATTTTATTTCTAGCTACCGAGAGGGCCATTGCATATTCATCGCCGATAAGGCTATTTTATTTTTCAGTTGCTGAGAAGGCCATAGTATGATCATCGCCGACAAGGCTATTTTCAAGTTGTCGAGGGCCATACAATGATTGCTTCATTATCTATCATGCTGAGGAGAAGAATACATATCGAATATGGTAAAAGATACCATCTCTAATTCAAATTATGATTTTAATAACATTTTGTTTTAGTTATATCAAGAGCATCCAAAAGGATGAATTCTCAAAACAAACCACAGGTGTGGACGCCATCAAGTAGGATACAACATAACGTGGAACTTTTTCTTAGCAGCGAACTGAGACATAGTCTGAAGAGGGGCATCAAACCCTTCGGACACAAGCTGAGAAGCGACTACCACCACAATCCAACCATATCCCTGTCAAAAGGCATGTGGGTATTTCTGTTAGACCCCGTAATTAACTAAATGGACGTTAAGTGCTCATTCGAGGAAATTGTTGTGATTGAGGCATATTTTAAATGTCACTAACTTATGGTGCGGGAGTATGGGATTAAGT